>JAODAL010002631.1:0-191314 GCA_025379985.1 Phyllomedusa bahiana
AAAAACCCCCTATACAAGTTTTATTAGTGCAATTGTAATCTAGCAACCATGCCCTCAGGGATAGTAGGTGGGGTGAGGGGTCTTAACAATTTTTTCATTTTAAAGGGGTTTTTGCCAGATGTAATGTTGACGGGGGACCCCCCAAAAGGGGGTTTTTTAATCACTTTTCAAAATATATGTGAATACAAAAAGTGAGTCTGAAAAAGCTACAGGCTGCCTTACCTGTATTAGTACTTCAAATTTCTATTAGATAGACCTAAACAAGAGTGCGGGCCGGGCTTGCGCAAGCACACTTCTTATCTGATGACTGAGCTGAAGAAGCTTTCAAGGCACCGGGTAGAAATAGTTGCTTTTGTTCAGAACCACTATTTTAGGTGATTATTGAGAGACCCGTTTATCTGATGACAGGACATAAAGGGAAGTTTAAAGCTGCTTGGAAAAAAAAAAATTTTTGTCTTTTGTATACAGAATCCAAAGTTGTATTTTGATTTTTGAGGAACATTTCACACTCCCTTTCACGGCTCTGGCGTCTCTCTCTCTCTCTCAGCTCCGGGTTGTTTACATTTTTCTTACAGATAAGCCGCCCTGGAAAAACCCCCCTTTAAGCAATTCCCCTTAGGGTATTGTGATTTTTTTTATACAAATGGAACTCTACTTACCCAAATGTGCAGTTTTTTCCCTAGGCAGTTGTCCCCCTAGTAGATGGGTGTGTGAGTGATTGTTCACTAGTGAGCTGCATCTGTTACATTTCTCCCAGGTAGCACTGGTACTTGTATTATATAGTTCTTTGTCCAGCCATTGAGCTGCGAGTATGGTGTTGTGCCTGTATTTTTCTGTGGTTATGTGATGGACACAAAAAATGCTTGCTCCAAAAGAGCTCTCATGTACCGTCTTGCATGGGCCCGGGGCAATTTTTTTTAGCCCCCAAAAATTTTTAAAAGGGTGTTTTGGGGAAATAAAGTCCCCTGCACTGGAGGGGAGCCCAAACCCTGCATGTGAATGAGGTGGTTGCTTACGGCCATCCTCCTCATTCACTTTTATGGGACTTCCCGAGAATAGCGCACATTTGGCAATATTTGGCAGCTCCCATTAGAGGTAAATGAGGAGGATGGCCGCAAGCGTCGCCCTCCTCCATCTCCTGCATGATCGCCCCATCTCACTGCTCCCTTTTGCCTCCAAACTCCTCGAGCAGCACGTCTATCTTCAACTGTCTCCCATTCTCCCCAACTCTCCCCTTGACCCACTCCAATCAGGTTTCGACCCCACCACTCCACTGAAACTCCCCCTAACCAAGGTCACCAATGACCTAGCAACTGCTAAAGCCTCACGCCATACTGTCCTTCTCCTTCTAGCCCCTGTCCCTCTGCCTTTGACACTGTCGACCATTCCTTCCTTCTACAAATCCTCTCCTCCCTCGGAAATCACAGACTTGGCTCTTTCTGGATTTTCCTCGTACCTCACTGGTCGGACGTTCAGCGTCCTCACATCTCGCTCCACCCCCTCCCTCCCCTTGCCCCTTTCTAATGTGTCCCCAGGGTCAGTCCTGGGTCCTTTACTTTTTTCTATCTACACTCTTGTCCTGGGTAAACTCATAGCCTCACGTGGCTTTCATTACCACCTGTATGCTGATGACCCCACTCTATATCCCCGGGCCCAGATTCACCTCTCTTCTCTCCCGGATCCCAGACTGTCTATCGTACCATTTCCTCCTTTCTCCTCCCGTCTCCTAAAACTAAATGTGGGAAAACAGAACTCATCATTTTTCCCACCGTCCCACTCTATCCCTCCACCTGATCTCTCTATTCCCAGTCAACGGCTTACACTCTCACCTGTTCCGCAAGTCCACTGCCTTGGGTAATCCTCAACTCCGCTCTGTCCTTCAAAAACCCAAAAATCCAACCCTCACCTCTGCCTGCCGCCTCCACCTGAAAAATACTTGCATTCTGCTCATTCCTCAACTTTGACACCCCCAAAAATGCTGGTCCATGCCCTTTCATCTCCCGCCTATACCCCTGCAACATCCTTCTCTGTGGCCTCCCAGCTAGCACCCTCGCTCCCCTTTAATCCATCCTAAATCTGCTGCCCGTCTTATCTACCCCTCTCCTCGCTACTCCCTCTGCCTCTCCCCTCTGCCAATCCCTTCACTGGCTATCCATTGCCCAGCGAATTCATTTCAAGTTGCTTACCATGATCTACAAGGCTCTCCATGACCTCTCCCCTCCATACATCTCTGCCTTAATCTCCAGATACTTCCCCTCACGCAACCTCCGCTCCTCACAGGACCTTCTTCCCCTGCTTCCCCAGGTCAACTCCTCACAGAACCGTCTCCAACACTTCTCCCCGTGCTTCCCCCCACACTCTGGAACTCACTGCCCCAACACATCAGACTCTCCTCCACTTTCACCAGCTTCAAAGGCAACCTGAAAACCCATTTCTTCAGGCTTGCCTATAACCTACAATAATCCTGCTGCCACAGTACTACCCCACAGACATGTCTGCCCCTCACCTCCTGTCTCTTCCCTCCTCCTTGTAGATTGTAAGCCCTCGCGGGCAGAGTCCTCTCTCCCTCTGTACCAGTTATAAGTCATTCATTGTATTATTGTACTCATTTGACATATTATGTATGTGACCCCCCCTCGAATGTACAGCGCCATGGAATCAATGGCGCTTTAAAATAAATGTTAATAATAATAATCGGCACTCAGCTAGCCGTGGACTTGACTTTGTGGGAACACCCCTTTAACAATGAAGGTTGCGGTTCAATAACAGCAAGCGGAGATCTTGAACACTGAAAGTCATGCAAAATGTATATTGGAGGACTGTATAACGTTTCTATCGGACAAAAAAAAGAATTATTTGCCGTACTTGGAAGCTCAGCCTACCTGTGACTGTTTTACATAGAATTATAAAGGCAGTTCTGGCCTAAAGGAAGTATGTGCTGTACGATGAGTGAATCCTTGTTCCAAGGTACAAAGTTTCTTAATGCAGATGATATCTATAAATACACTGTAAAACGATGTTCAAAGGAAGCACATTTGTGTCATAAAGAAATACCTGACAATCATTACTGCACTAGTCACTTGTAATTACCAGAATCCAGCACACACCTTAGGGAAGACGTAAGAGCGGCACTAATTGGAGCTTCAGTTATGTCACATTGAGTGATGTTGATGGTGGTGAAGCAAGCACTAAATGAAGTCACAAGATGTGCTCCATTATAAAGGACCAGGCTTATAGCCAGCAGTCTCATGTACTTGAAGAATGCAACACCAATTTAGGGACTACTTGAAGTTAAAGTGAATTGTGAGGTGGTGTATACTGCCCATCCAAGACCGGGTGTGGTAGTGGAGATATAGGGTTATGTGATAGAGGTAGAAGCTGAGCTCTGTGTATAAGGGTTATAGACAGAGGGAGAGAAACTGAGTCTGTGATATATAGGGTTTATGATAGAGGGAGAGAAGCTGAGCTTTGTGATATATGGGTTATTGACAGAAGGAGAGAAGTGGCTCTGTTATATAGGGTTTATGACAGAGGAGAGAAGCTAGCTCTGTGATATATAGGGTTTTATATAGAGGGGGAGAAGCCGAGCTTTGGATATATAGGGGTTTATGACAGAAGGAAAGAAGCTGAGCTCTTTAATATTGGGTTATATATAGAGGAGAGGGGCTGAGTCTCTGATATATAGGGTTATATGACAGAGGAGAGTAGCTGAGCTCTCTGATATACGGGGTATAAGATAGAGGAAGAGAAAGCTGAGCTCTCTGATAACGGGGTTATATTGATAGAGGAAGAGAACTGAGCTCTGTGATGTATAGGGTTATATGATAAGGGGAAGAAGCTGAGCTTTGAGATATTAAGGGGTTTTATCAGAAGGAGAGAAGCTGAGCTCTCTGATATACGGGGTTATATGATAGAGGAGAGAAGCTGAGCTCTCTGATATACGGGGTTATATGATAGAGGAAGAGAAGCTGAGCTCTGTGATGTATAGGGTTATATGATAGAGGGAGAGAAGCTGAGCTTTGTGATATATAGGGTTATATATATATCTATCCACAAGGATAAACCTTGTGTGGGATCCTTACAGCGCTTAAAGATCCAATATTGTCCCTCTGATTTCGGGACGCTGTAAAAATTGCCTTGATTTCCAAAGCTAATTTTATTTAAAGTAACTTTAAAACATAAAACAAATAACCTCTCTGCTTCAACGCGTTTCGCACAACTCTATCATGATTCATCAGGAATAAACCTGATATTCCTGATGAAGCACGATAGTCGTGCGAAACGCGTTGAAGCAGAGAGGTTATTTGTGTATGTTTTAAAGTTACTTTTAAAATAAAATTAGTTTTTGGAAATCAAGGCAATTTTTACAGCGTCCCGAAATCAGAGGGACAATTTTGGGATCTTTAAGCGCTGTAAGGATCCCACACAAGGTTTATCCTTTTTGGTGATATATATTTTTTTTCCTCGATCCCTTCCTTTGTGCCGAAGAAGAGTGTGCAATTGGATCAAACAGCAGCTACAGAGAGGATTCTAGCCTTCTAATGAGTTGTACCATTTAAGTACAACTCATACAGGTGAGCAAATATTCACATAAGATATAATATAGTTACTTTTTAAAACGAAACAAAAACGATTGGAGTGCGCCTTTTTGTCTCCCCTACCCTTCTTTTTTCCTACGAGGTAAATAAGAAGTGCACAAGTTTCTTGAACTATATAGGGTTATATGATAGATGAGAGGAGCTGAGCTCTGTGATCTATAGGGTTATATGATAGAGGAGAGAAGCGACTCTGTGATATATAGGGCTATATGATAGAGGGAGAGAAACTGAGCTCTGTGATATTTGGTTATATGATAGGGGAAAGAGAACGGAGCTCTGTGATTATAAGGCTAAAATGATGGAGGAGAGAAGCTGAGCTCTGTGATATCTTTGAAATAATTGTACCTACTGATTTCAGGTCTCTCCACAGGTGGTCATTGGCCCTTGGAAAACTGTTCTAATAATTCTTTTCACTTGGTCTGAAATTTAGCGGGGAGCACCTGGTCGTGGCCATTTTATAGTGAAATTATGTTCTTTCCATAACCAGTGCTTCCAATGCTTCCATAACCAATGGCATCAGTATGTTTTGCAACAATAAGGTTGCAAAGGTCTGGAGCTAGCTCACTGGTTTTACCTATCATGAGATGTTTCTTGTGTATCACCTTGGTAATGACACCTTTTTATAGGCCATCAGCTGAATGGTTTTGATTTTTTTGTCGGCGTGGATTGGATGGGTTGTTAACAACATCTAGTAAGAATTTCATGTCACTAGAACCTTTAGAAATATTTACTTAGAAAACTGGCAACCAATTAAAGACATGTTTAATCTGCTGTATATAACATACATCTTGGTGTTTTGTTTTTTTTTTTTTGGTTTTTTTAAATATTCCATATATCTATCAATATTTAAGAAAAATCCTGCCATTTTTTACTGTGGCCACTAGGCCTAATAGTCTGATACTTTATTTTCTGTAGACAAAACTTTTTGGCAGTCTCCTCATTATCAACACAGGCAGAATTAAACTAAAATGTGACACCAGTGAGTATAGATAACACAGAATCCACTAATCGCAATAGGAGATAGTCACAGCTCCCCCTCCCTGCACACTGACTTCTTCCCAGGTCAGAGAATGCCTAGAAAACTCTCCTACAGAAGTACAAAGGGACTGATCCAGTTCACAAGCTCCTATGTGCATGAAGCTGGTGTAAAGCATTTCTCTTAAAGGGCTATTCTCATCAGGGTTTTTACATGCCTCTTGAGTTTTCCCCGCCTTACCCGCTTTTAAATCCAGGGGGGGTCCCCTCCTCCCAGTAGGCGTGGGCCCTTTCCCCCACGAATTACTGGGACATCAAACTTTGTGGCATGGGAAGAGGGGGATGTTTTCAGCTCTGCAACCCCTGCAGCCCGGGCAGTTTCATTTCTGCCCGAGCTGTCCCCCCTTCCAGGGTCCCATCCCTTTTAACCAGAACATCTGAAATTTGGGGAAACAGTTGTACCCTACAGCCCCCTAATATTACAGAAAGTGACAAACTTGTCATTGTGTCAAAAGGGGGGGGTAATTTTAAATGGGGTTTTGGGGAGCAGGGAGAGTGAAAATTGGGGGGGAATTTTTTTGGGGGGGGAGCAGCGAGTGGGATTAAAAGGGTGGGGGGAGCACAAAAGTTTTTAAAAAGGGTTTGGGGGGGCAGCAAGTGGGATTAAAATGGGTGGGGCAGCAGCAGAGTGTATTAAATGGGTGGGGGGAGCAGCAGAGTGTATTAAATGGGTGGGGGGAGCAGCAGAGTGTATTAAATGGGTGGGGGGAGCAGCAGAGTGTATTAAATGGGTGGGGGGAGCAGCAGAGTGTATTAAATGGGTGGGGGGGAGCAGCAAGGATTTGGGGGGGGAAAAATTAAATGGGTGGGGGGAGCAGCAGAGTGTTTTAAATGGGTGGAGGGAGCAGCAGAGTGTTATTTAAAAGGGGGGGTGGAGCACAGAGTTTTTATTTTAAAATTGGGTAGGAAAGGATTTAAGATGTTAAAATTATAAAAGTGTATTTAAATGGGTGGAGGGAGCAGAGTGTATTATATGTGTTTTAAATGGGGGGGGAGCAGAGTTTTATTATGTGTTTTGTTAAAAAGGGTTTGGGGGGAGCAAGTGTATTATATGGGTTTGGGGGGGGGAGCAAATGTAATTTTATGGGTGGAAAAGGGGGAAGCAGAGGGGTTTTTATTTAAAAGGGGGGGAGGGAGCAAAAGTTTATATTTTAAAAGGGTGGAGGGGGCAGAGTGTTTTTTTGGAAATGGGGGGAGGGGGCAGGTGTATTATATGGGTGGAGGGAGCAGAGTGTATTATATGGGTGGAGGGAGCAGAGTGTATTATATGGGTGGAGGGAGGAAAGTGAAATTAAAATGGGTTTGGGGGAGCAGAGTGAAAAAATATGGGGGGGGGAAAAGGGAGGGGGCAGAGTGAAATTTTAAAAGGGGGAGGGAGCAGAGTGTATTATAATGGGGGGGTTTTTTGGGGGGGAAACAGAGTGTATTATATTGGGGGGTGGAAGGGGGGGGCAGAGTGTATTATAAAGGTTGGGGGGGGGGTAGGCAGATGTATTATTTGGGGGGGAGGGGAGGGGGAGTGTATTATTTGGGTGGAGGGGGGCAAGTGGATTAAAATTTTGGGGGGGGGAGCAAGGTTATTATTGGGTGGAGGGAGCAAGTGTTTTAAAATTTTTGGGGGGAGGTTTGCAGAGTGTTTTTTAAAATGATTAGGGGGGGGAGAAGGGGAAGCAAGTGTTTTTTGGGGGTAAATTTTTAATTTTAGGGGCAAATTTTGGGAAAGGGGGCAAGGAAAGGGGGGGACAATTTTATATTTGGGGGAAACGGGTTTTTGGCGAGGGGAGAGGAAAGGGGAGGGGGCAAGTTAAATTATAAAGGGGGTGGAAGGGAAAAAAAGGGGGGGACAATTTTTAAATTTCAATTTTTAAAGGGGGGAGGGAGCGGGATTAAGGGGGGACAATTTTTTATTAAAATTTTTAAATTTGGGGGGGGGACAAGGAAATAGGGGGATACAAAATAGGGTGGGAGGGAGCAGAGTGATTTTAAACAGGGTTTTTGGGGGGGGGGGCAGAGTGTATTATATTTAAAAGGGGGAAGGGAGGGGGCAAGGAAAGGGGGGTACAATTATTAATGGGGGGAGGGAGCAGAGTGTATTTTTAAGGTTTGGGGGGAGCAGAGTGTATTATATGGGTGGGGGGGCAGCAGAGTGTATTATATGGGTGGGGGGAGCAGAGTGTATTATATGGGTGGGGGGAGCAGAGTGTATTATATGGGTGGGGGGAGCAGAGTGTATTATAGGGGGGGGGGAAAGGGAAAAGGGCCCGAGTGTAAATTTTATGGGGGGGAGGGAGCAGGTGTATTATATTGGGGGTTGGAAGGGGGGGGCAAGTTTTTTATATGGGTGGAGGGAGCAGAGTGTATTATATGGGTGGAGGGAGCAGAGTGTATTAAAAATTGGGGGGGTGTTTTTAAAAGGGTGGGGGGAGCAGAAATGTATTTATTAAAAAATTTTTATGGGTGGAGGGGGAGGAAAGGGGGGGCAATTAGATAGGGGGTTAAATGGGGTTTAGGGAGCAGAGTGTTTTTTTTAAATAATGTTTTTTGTTTAAAAAGGGTTGGGGGAGCATAGGTAATTAAGTGTGTTAAAAGGGGGGTGGGGGCAAGTGTTTTATTTTGTGTTTTAAATGGGGGGGGGGAGCAGAGTGTAAAATTTTTTAAATTTGGGGTGGGTTTTAAAATGGTTTTTTGGGGGAAACAGAGTGTATTATATGTTGGTGGGTTAAATGGGTGGGGAGCAGAGTGTTTTTATATTTTTTAAAAGGGTGGTGGGGGCAGATTTAATTTTTTGTGTTTTAAAAAGGGGGGGGGGAGCAGAGTGTATTTTATGTGTGTTAAATGGGTTTTGGGGGGCAGAGTGTTTTTAATTTAAATGGGGGGGGTGGTTTTTATGGGGGGGTGGGCAGAGTGTATTATATGTGTGTTAAAAAGGGGGGGGGAGCAGAGTGTATTAAAAGTGTGTTAAATGGGGGGGGGAGCAGAGTGAATTATAAGTTTGTTTTTAAAAGGGTGGGGGGAGCAGAGTGGAAATTTTATGTGTTTTTAAAAAGGGGTGGGGAGCAGAGTTATTAAAGTTTTATATGGGTGGGGGAGCAGAGTGTATTATAGGGGTTTGGGGGGTTAAATGGGTTTGGGGGAGCAGAGGTTTTTTATTTAAATTTATATGGGTGGGGGGGGGCAGAGTGTATTAAAATTTTGGTTTTGGGGGGGGTTAAAAATTTTGGGTTTGGGGGGGGAGCAAAAGTGTGTTAAATTTTAAATGTTTTGTTATATGGGTGGGGGAAGAAATGTATTATTTTGTTGTATATGGGGGGGGAGCGAGTGTTTTTTTTATATTGGGGGGGTGTTTTAAAAAGGGTTTTGGGGGGGGGAGCAGAGTTATTATATGGGGGGTTTGTTTTTAAAAGGGGTTTTTGGGGAGCAGAGGTTTAAAAAATGTGGGTTTTAAAGTGTGGGGTTTGGGTCAGAGGTATTATATGTGGGGTTATAGGGTGGTGGGAGCAGAGTGTATTATATGTGTGTTAAATGGGTGGTGGGAGCAGAGTGTATTATATTTTAAAGGGTGGGGGAAAAGAGTGTAAATTTTATGTGGAAAACCCTATTTAAAATTGACTGTCAACCATCTCCATAGACTTCAATAGAAAATCCGAGCTGTAAGCTACACAGCTTGGATTTTTTGACGATCGGATTTGAAATCCGTAAACCATCTGAAAAACCGTGAAACGCGCACATTCTTCCTTCCGGTTTTAGGGTGGAAAATGTACTGTTCAATGTTGAGGAGGCCGGCTGAATCCGCAAACTACGGTCAGAAACGGCCCCCCCTCCCACCCTCCAACCGTTCCAAAAATAATGATCAGATTCTTTAACTCCTTCCTGCCGCAGCCTTTTTTTTTTTTTGCCCCTGGTTTTTCCCTAACCACCTTGGTGGGACAGGAAGTAGTAAAACAGAAAACATGGTGGCCACCATATACACCGATCTCACCGCACGGCTCCCAATCAGAGTGAGAAGCAGCGCGCGACACTGTTTCTCATACACTGCGGCCGTCTACTTTCCATGCTATTACCGGTGGGTGGTGGCTGCAATTAGCAGCTGGCACCCACTGCCGGGGCAGCGGGATTGCTCCAGGATCCCACTACATAGTCCCATTGCGACGCTAGGACGTCCCAATACATCCAGTATTGGTAGGAGGTTAATCAGAATCCAGCTGGTATTTTATCTATGCTGTGTGGCCATACATGAATCCTTCATGATTCGTGGCATTTCTAAAGCATCCGTGTCTTCCATTGCAATGTGCATGGCAAGGTCAACACTATAGGTTTAATATTTTGCTGGTTACATTGCTAGAAATAGCATTTCAAGTGTGAATCTAGCAGGGCTGTGGGGTCATGGGGTCCTGGAGTCGGAGCCTATTTAGCAGGAGTCGGAGTCGTCCTAAAATGGACCGACTCCCAAAATATATAATAAGTTGGTCCAGTTAGTTTGATGCAGTGCACAGAGCAATTTTATATACAGTCATCTTACATCTTATACATAAATTTGACTTGCAAGTATTTAGCATCTGCTTAGTTCTGCAGAGTCTTTCCTGTAACTGCACTGTTACTGTTTTGCTCCTAAAAAAACGAAATGTTATTTTATTTATTTTGTTAGTATTTGGAAAATCTGCCTTTGGCTTTCAGCACTGCCTGAATCCTTCTGGGCTCTGGATCAGATTCAATCATATCTTGACCAAAATCTGATCCCAGGTCTCTTCTACACATTCAAAAGATCAAAACATTGTTACCCTTTTGCTGGTCTGTTCTACCTAAATAGCTTGGTTATTGTATCATAAGGTGATAAACAGCCTGAGGTTACCATTATACTACAGGAAAGTTATCACTTAAACATGCGCCGTGTATGAGGGAGTCAGGAGTCGGAGGTTTGGGAAATGTCGGGGCTTTGGCTTGCCGACTCCACAGCCCTGGTATCTAGATAAACGTGTCTATCCAGCAGGTAGTGAATAGGAATAGATGGTTATCCGGGTTATAGAAGGATATTTGGAACTTCCAGAATAAATTCCTTTTGTCCGGTTGCATAATAGTTCAAAATAATTTTTCTTTCCACTTCAACCAAAGAAGCCGCCATCTTGTAGCCTAGTGCAGCGGTCTGTGCTCACAACCAGCTGTTTCCTTCTAGTGGTAATTCCATGTTATACACAAATAGGTGATAAATGTATGATTTCTGCCGGCCTCGATGCTAGTGACACCTCTTGTAGGAAGGGGGCCAACACCTTGTGTTTTTTTGACTGTGGTGAGGAGGAGTTTGTATGGAGCAGCAGCTGGTCATGCGTGATGCCACTCTATTCAGAGTCTGTGGCTGATGGAAACGGCAAGTGATTTATTTTTTTCCTAATATTGTCAATTCTGTGAAGTCATGAAGCCTTAGAACTGTATTTGAAAAAGTCGCCATATTTTAAATCTTTGGCACACACGATTTCTCTAGTGTTTTTAATTTTTTTTTGATCAATGTAAAATCTGGACCTAATCGTATACGAAGTACCCTGATCCAGTGGGATTCAGATTTAAAAGCGAAATTCAGTAAGGTTGGAATGCCCGAATATTGCAAATCTTTGCCAATCAGGTTTGAAAACAATCAAAAATGTGAAATAATTTTGGTGTTTGGAAGTTATCGGTGCGATCAGTTATTGACACCTCTGAGGCACAATAAGACCTTCACCTTGGGTCAATTTCGAACGTAATCGCTTTGAACGAGAAGATTCCTCCCGATGTAGGAAGGTTGCTAGCAGAAAAGCGACACCACGTGTGTGGCAGAACACATTCATTTTACCATTGTTCTTGTTCTCTCGCTTTTTTTTTTTATACTATTCAAAACAAACTAAAAGGGGTTGTCTCACTACAAAGATTAGCTTTTAGCATGCAGGGAACATTAAATGAAGAATTTTCCAAATATATTGCTTTGTTCATTTTGCATTGTTGAGGAGCTACAAATGATTTTATCACCTTCTGAGGGCTTTCAGGTTTCTCTAGTGACTGACCTGTTTGCTCATTCTCACCTGCGGTTTGTCTTATCTGACAGCAGGGAGTGAGGTCATCACACAGGTCACAGCACAGAACTGCCAGTAGCCTGAGAGCTTGTGTGTTATCTGATCCTTCAGACAAAATACACTAATTACTACTGTTTACTTTAGCTCTGAAGCTTCTCTGGACCTCAGAGCAGGAGATTGTTTATCTAATTAGCAGAAGTCTGAATACACAGAGCTCATATGCTAATTAACCACAGCTAGACCAGGACAAGATGCATGAGTGAACGAATGCTGCTGACTCTATGAAACAGTTAGATGAGACAACCCCTTTATGTTTCTTGAGATGTTATTTTTTTTTTTTCTTTCTTTGGGCCCATATCCTCTTAAACCTTGTTGAATTGGCGCGCATCAGCCGTCGAGTTTGCCAGGCTTGCTATACATTATAAATACAGATGTCCATTTGGCTCACTGCTTCCATTTAATATCCACCATGATTATACTCTTCTACAAATCTCAGGACTGTAAATAATGGGCTGATAGTTGCTCATAGTTTACATATTGACAGGCCATTTACCACCCACACATGGCGCAGACTCTTTTACTCTTTTACTAGCGGCAAAGGCAATTTGTATTTTCATAAGATAAAGGTCAATACATCACTATGATAAATGCACTTGCAAGCCTAGCAGTTTTGATGAATGCTGGGTAAGGAAAAAAATGAAACTGCTTTTATTGTCTCCCTGGATCCTGCGCCGCTGATGTAGTTGCTGAAATTATTCATTGATACGGAGTCAGTTTTTTGCATTTTCATAGACTTCTATGCACAGTAAGGCCATGTTCACACGGCTTAACTGCGGGATGTAATTACGCAGCGTGGCCGGGGGAGTGAGCGGGGGGCCGGCACCTCGCCGGCCCATAGACTTGCATTACCAGCGGCGCTTATACGCCGCTAGTAATTCACATGTCCATTATCTCCCCGCCCCGGCGGATTCGCCGAGCGGGAAGAGGAGACGTAATCCATAGTTCTCTATGAGGACTGTGGATTACCGTAATGACTGGGATGTTTTCAGCCTGTAATTTGCGCACTTCGGCGCATAATTACGGACCGAAATACTACCCATTTTAAGCCGTGTGAACATAGCCCTAAGGGTATGTTCACACGGCTGATTGTGACGCTGTATTCAGGGCGTTTCCTCGCCCAAAACAGCTTAAAAAAAGCCTCCAAAACGCCCTCAGTTCATTTTTATAGATTCCTATGTAAAACGGCGCTGTAGTTCTCACACAACGAAGTTTTTACACACATTTTTGCCGCTTCTCTGGACACTGTTTTGGGCGCCGAAAAACAAGTGTTACGCCAATTCTTCAAGCGGTTTCAATGCTGAAAATCCCCATAAGAATCAGTGGAAAGCTTCAAAACCTCAGTGCGGTTTTGTCATGTTTTTGCCCCAGCTATTAATTTGTATGGGTGTTTCGGAAAGAAAATGGTGTTGGAAATCCTTGTCCAAAAGCTCAAAAAGTGCTCATTGAGGGGCATTTCAGATGAGGTTTGGATGCTGAGGATGGCACAAGCCAATGTGACAGGTTCCCTTTAAAGAGGGTTTCCAACCCCTAAGAATGTTTGTATTCTCTCAGTAAAATGTATAATATACTGAAAACTTAGAGCAAGATGTCCAAATATTGCCGGTGCTACGTCAGTTTTTAGGCGCATTAAGTAAGTGTAAAGTACGGCAGAAAGTTCATTCCTATCAAAAATCTGGCGTCAGGTATACCTTGCATAGTAAACATAATGCGCCTGAAAATGGTGCGCCTCCATAACGAAATATGCCTATTGAGGCGCATAGCACATCATTACAAGTGTATATGTGTTAGGCGCATTACAAGCAGGGCTGTGGAGTGGCATGCCATAACCCCGACTCCGACATTTCCCGAACCTCCAACTCCTGACTCCCTCATACACGGCGCATGTTTAAGTGATAACTTTACTGTAGTAAAATGGTAACATCAGGCTGTTTATCACCTTATGATACAATAATCAAGCTATTTAGGTAAAACAGACACTGACCAACGAAGTTTTGATCTTTTGAACACTTGTGGGTAGAGTTGAAGAAAAAGCTGTATTCATGTCCAAGTCCAGTCTGCACCAACATTGGGAATGTGTAGAAGAGACCTGGGATCAGATTTTGGTCAAGATGTGCTTGAATCTGATTCAGAGCCCAGAACTATTCAGGCAGTATTGAAAACCAAAGGTGGATTCACCAAATACTAACAAAATAATAAAAATTAACATTTTGATTTTTAGGAGTAAAACGGTAACAATGCAGTTACAGAAAAGAATCTGCAGAACTAAGCAGATGCTAAATACTTGCAGGTCACATTTATGTATAAGATACGTAAGCTGACTCTATATAAAATTACAGTAGCCTCATGTCCAAAGCTGTAGTGGATGGTGAGATATGGAGCCTGAAAGTCACAAGTTCAAAACATTGTTACCCTTTTGCTTGTCAGTGTAAAATATTTACCTTAGACACATGTAGTATCAAGGACTTTGACTTATTTTAGAAAACAAAAAATGTAAGTCATATAGGCAAAATCCCTCCGCGGTAAGGACATTAATTGGTATGGAAGTCCTCTGATTTTGTTCTGAGATGAAATTTAGCAATTGCTCCATACAGAATCCTGCTTACATACCCGACTGGTGGGGGGGGGGAACCTTCCTCACATCTGATCTCATTATTTTTGGTCTCAAGGCTACGAGAACTGCTCCAATGATAAAAAAAAAAAAGGAAAATGAAGTGTTTTGTGCCGCGATTAGCACAAGTCGCAGCACATAGCATATCATTAGAAGCGCATGTAATGCCCCTATCGGGGCACATCACGGATGGAGGCGCATAGCTTATTACAAGTACAGTCATATGAAAAAGTTTGGGCACCCCTATTAATCTTAATCATTTTTAGTTCTAAATATTTGGGTGTTTGCATCAGCCATTTCAATTTGATTTATCTAATAACTGATGGACACAGTAATATTTCCGGATTGAAATGAGGTTTATTGTACTAACAGAAAATGTGCAATATGCATTAAACCAAATTTTGACTGGTGCAAAAATTTGGGTACCCTTATCATTTTATTGATTCGAATACTCCTAACTACTTTTTACTGACTTTCTGAAGCACAACATTGGTTTTGTCACCTCACTGAGCTTTGAACTTCATAACCAGGTGTATCCAATGATGAGAAAAGGTATTTAAGGTGGCCAATTGCAAGTTGTTCTCCTATTTGAATCTCCTGTGAAGAGTGGCTCCTCAAAACAACTCTCAAATGATCTGAAAACAAAGATTGTTCAACATAGTTGTTCAGGGGAAGGATACAAAAAGTTGTCTCAGAGATTTAACCTGTCAGTTTTCCACTGTGAGGAACATAGTAAGGAAATGGAAGACCACAGGGGACAGTTCTTGTTAAGCCCAGAAGTGGCAGGCCAAGAAAAATATCAGAAAGGCAGAGAAGAAGAATGGTGAGAACAGTCAAGGACAATCCAAGACCACCTCCAAAGAGCTGCAGCATCATCTTGCTGCAGATGGTGTCACTGTGCATCGGTCAACAATACAGCACACTTTGCAGAAGGAGAAGCTGTATGGGAGAGTGATGCGAAAGAAGCCGTTTCTGAAAGCACGCCACAAACAGAGTCGCCTGAGGTATGCAAAAGCACATTTGGACAAGCCAGCTTCATTTTGGAAGAAGGTCCTGTGGACTGATGAAACAAAGATTGAGTTGTTTGGTCATACAAAGAGGCGTTATGCATGGCGTCCCAAAAACATAGCATTCTAAGAAAAACACTTGCTACCCACTGTAAAATTTGGTGGAGGTTCCATCATGCTTTGGTGCTGTGTGGCCAATGCCGGCACCAGGAATCTTGTTAAAGTTGAGGGTCGCATGGATTCAACTCGTATCAGCAGATTCTTCAGAATAATGTGCAAGAATCAGTGATGAACTTGAAGTTACGCCGGGGATGGATATTTCAGCAAGACAATGATCCCAAACACAGCTCCAAATCTACTCAGGCATTCATGCAGAGGAACAATTACAATGTTCTGGAATGGCCGTCCCAGTCCCCAGACCTGAATATCATTGAAACATCTGTGGGATACTTGAAGCGGGCTGTCCATGCTCGGGCGACCATCAAAACTTAAACTTAACTTTATTTGTTTTGAAAAGAGGAATGGTCAAAAATACCTTCATCCAGGAACTGATTAAAAGCTACAGGAAGCGACTAGAGGCTGTTATTTTTGCAAAAGGAGGATCTACTAAATATTAATGTCACTTTTCTGTTGGGGTGCCCATACTTTTGCACCGGTCAAGTTTTGGTTTAATGCATATTGCACATTTTGTGTTAGTACAATAAACCTCATTTCAATCCGGAAAAATTACTGTGTCCATCAGTTATTAGATTTATCAAATTGAAATGGCTGTTGCAAACACCCAAATATTTAGAACTAAAAATGATTAAGATTAATAGGGGTGCCCAAACTTTTTCATATGACTGTATATGAAATGAGCCTAACACAGACACTTGTAATGATGTGACGTGCCTCAATACTATATTTACTATTTTGTCATAGGCAGACTTAAACTCTATCAGTTCTCAATCTATAAAACACTAAAACGTAACTTTTATTATGTATAACACTCAACCTCTATACACACTATTTAAAAACCTGATTTCTAACCTCTCAAATTATCCCTTCTACTTCTGAAGGAATAACTCCTTTTCTATCATCAAGTCTGGTGGAACTCCACCTATTAACAGGAAAACCTTAGATATACAGTGATCTACTAACTCCAATAAGGGATCCCAAGCATCCTACTTGGGCAGTCATCCCTAATCCGATCGACATAAAACATAAAAGGTTTCCTTGTGATACCCTCTCAGTGGGTGACACTTATAGACAGAGGTGAGAAATCACAATTTAAAATGTCAGGCATGACCTCCCCAACATGTTGGAGACTATGCGCCTCAATAGGCGCATTTCGTCATGGAGGCGCACAGCGCCTTTTTAGGCGCCTTACAATGTGTCGGTCCCGGCATAAAGTGCGCCTAGTTTTGGTGTACGACAGTTTATTTACATCCAAGATATGGCGTCAAAAGCAGTTTTAGCGCAGTATAGACCAAAAAACTGGCGTTGGCGTGTTGGGAGATGTCGCCCTTAGTGCTGCGCCCTCACGTGTTTCCTTTGCCCTCATTGCTGCTCCATCACGTGCCGTCCATCTCCACATCATGCGGCCATGGCAGCCAGTTGTTGGCTTCTTATAGGGGTGCGAGTCTTGGTACACATCCATGGTGATCAGGAAAGCTCCCTGGAAGTGGCCGTGTGCTAGGCTGGATTTATGGATCTTAGCAGTGGATGTCACCGAGATGGCTGAAGCCTCTTAGTAGCCGCACACTGTATTTACACTGCTCAGGCAATTTCCCTCCCTTATGGTATTAATACACACATCAATAGTTCATAGCTTAGCGCTGATCCAGGAGACTGCGGTCTCATCCTTAATCTCTCTGCTCCCAGCTGCACAGTAAGTAGATTGAGGGTTTGTAGATTTGCTATTTCATGCAGTTTTCCTACTTATGACTTATAGTATAATGTGATATATTTCACAGTGTATTAACTTGGTACTAGCTGTAATCTCGGTCGGCTACAGAAGGGAATGGACATTGTGGTGTTCAGTGTCACCATTACTGCACCACTCTCAGTCTGGAAGGTCGAAGCCTCGCTTCAGTGTTGGAAGTCCTGTCAAACCCTTTTAAAATGAACCTGTGACATCTCCTGACTTGTCTATTTTAGTAAATCCTTGTGTCCCCTGTGATAGAACAATTCTGGAGCCTCTTCTCCTATATCTTTGTGTTGTGCTGTTCCTGTTATTCCTTCTAGAAATGTGTTACTGAATCTGTCAGATGGGCGTTACCATTCTAGTTGTCAGAGGGGCGTGTCCCCAACTAGTAACAGATTAGTAGAGATTCTAGGAATAACAGTGGAACTAGTCAATAAACTATACTATAATAAAACTAGTCAATAAAAAAATCTGTTCATCTTTCCTTAGAGCTATATCTAAGGAAAGATGAACAGATTTTTTTATTTCATAGTAAATACTAGTGTTACCTTTACCAGATATGTAAGTACTGGCCAAAGGTCCTCTTTAGAGGTGTTCATATTTCATTGATTAAAATGGAATTTATTTTTTTACTAATTAAAACAAGATACTGATGCAGATTCTTTCCTTCTCAGCTGTTTTTATTTTTCGGATTGCCGGCTTATTTATTCCTGTACATGGCAATAGTGACAGTCATTATGCCTGAGCTGCTTTTTACGGCATTTAGAAAATTTTCAGCAGCTTCATGGACCTAGGAGCCTGTGAACAGGAGCAGACCCATAAAGTTCTATAGGAGAGTTTTCTAGGCATGTTCTGTGACGTGGGAAGAAGTCTGTGTGCAGGGAGGAGGAGAGGGGGAGTTGTGACATCGCCTATTGTGACTGGTGGATCCTGTGTTATCTATACACATTGGTGTGACTTTGCAGTGTAATCCTGCCTGTGCTGATAATGAGGAGACTGCAAAGTTTTCTCTAAAGAACAGGAAGTGTCAGACTATTATCAGGCCTAGTGACCAAAGAGAAAATTGCTGGTTTTTTAAAAAAAATATAATCCGGTTATAATTTATAATAAAAAAAAAAAAAACGCAACCAAAAATTCTTTAGAAATGTGTTAAACATAGGTCATTTTCTGATGACACTTTCCCTTTTAAACATGTAGGCAAATGTAAAGAAAGATTACTAAACACATTACTGTTTTGATTTTACTTCCCTTCAGAGCTAGTGCAGTTCTTATCTCTTTTGCTTATGCACACAAGCTTCCCCAGGTTACCAACCACCTCTGCTCTAAAAGGCTGTAGAGCCTTGGCCATGAGGGGGACGTCACTTCCTGCTGTGTCTTACCAGCAGCACAGGATCTTGTTTCTCTTTCTTACTGACAAACTTTATCCCTTTAGAGCTCTGTAGCTTTCTGCCCTGCTGTTTAGACCCCCTTTCTTCAGCGCTAATGTCGCTCTAACAAGCTCAGCTAGGAATAGCAGAGGTGATATGCCAATCACTGCTGTAGACCCACCCATAGCCTAACCAGGAAGTGTGAACCTGAAGCTGGCTGTAAAGAGCCTGCTCTGTGAAACTGTATTTGAGAATATACCTTTAAGGGCTCATTCTCCATGATTGTGTAAAAAAATTTGTATCCTATAGTAGTAATATACGGAGCCCCTGAAAATATACTCTGTGGTGGTCTGGTGTCTTTCACAAGGTGCCATGTTTATTCCACGATCTTGTATTTGAACTGGGAAACAAATTGGAATGATGGATATAGATAAATATTTGCACACTACACGCCTCGCTGTTACTGCCGTCATTTGATAAGAATAGAATAGCGATAGCGGCTAAGGCTTTAGAATAAACCAGGAGACTGAACCTGGAGACCTGCCAGACTTTGGTCTCTAGTTAGACCATTTTAGGAGCGTACACCACAGCTTTTCTATAGTAAACTCCAAAGCGTTTGCATTTCTTAAAGGGAATGTGTCATCAAAAGATGACTTATTGTTTAACTCACATTTTGTAGGAATTTTTGGTAATGTTTTTTTTTTATTTTCCAGATCACTTTCAGTATTTTTTAAAAATAATTCTTAAGTCCTGCAGTCGGGAGGCGCCTCTGTACAGGGAAAGCATGTGAAGGGGTAATCCTTTCATTCTCTGGATCAGACCCCCACTGGTTGTAAAGTGATGACAGTGAGAGTTCAGCCACAACACCCCTTTAAAGGGAATGTGTCATCAAAAAATGACTTCTTGTTTAACTCACATTTTTATGTTAAACACATTTTTGTTAGGAATTTTTGGTTATGTTTTTTTAATTTTCCAGATCACTTTCAGTATTTTTTAAATAATTCTTAAGTCCTGCAGTTCTCACTTTGGCCACTAGGCCTAATAATCGTCTGACACTTCCTGCTCTGTTCAGAGAGCTTTTCAGCAGTGTCTGCTCATTCAGTAACAGCAGGGTCACACTGAAAGGAGACACCATTGTGTACAGATAACACAGGATCCACCAGTCACAAGAGGAGTTGTCACAGTTCCCCCTCTCCCCTCCTTTCACAGGGAAAACTCTCTTACACAAGTCTATGGGACAGAATCTGTCTTAAGAATCCTATGTGCATGAAGCTGCTGTAAAGTATCTCTCTGACTGCTGTTAAAGCAGTGCAAGCAAGAATGTCTTCCCCACAATCATATATAGACGGCCCAATAGAGAAATCTACAATCAGGAAATAAAAACGACTGAGAGGAAAAGCATATGGATCAGGGGCTTGATTTAATAAGTAAAAAAAAAAAAATTGGCGACAGAGTCCCTTTTAAATCAGATACTGGTGGTGGCTGTGTATAGTTTACACATAACCAACAACTGGTCATGTGTAGACTAGTAATAGCCATAGCTTCCTAGGTTTTGTAGAAATCGTAGGCTACGTCAACACCGCAGAAGACAAAATACTCGGATTCTGAGCCGAATCTGACCAGTATTTTACGCTTTTTTTTTTCTTCTTCTGTCATGGTTTTCAGATTTCGCCCGTTCCATTCTGTTCAGTACTATTCTCCGCCGTTTTCAAGTGAAATATGGCGGATTGTAGAACATGTTCTAAGTTTTTTGACACCATTTTCTGATTCGAAATCCAACCTTATAAAATCCGAGCTGTGTGGACTACAGGCTTTTCTATTGAGGTCTGTAGGGATGATTTACAGTCGGATTTTTGCGTAGTCTAAGTACTGGATCTGCTTAAAAATCTAACAGTAAATTACGATGGTGTAGCCTTAAGGGCAAGTAACTTTGCTCTCTGATCTAGCAAGCCATTTTAATTGTTTTATATATTTAAAGACGAACTGTGACATCTCCTGACAGGTTTTTTTTTTTTTTTTGGTAAATCATTGTGTTCCCTGTATAGTAACCATTCTGGAGCATCTTCTCTTAGGCTATGTTCACAGGGGGGAATTTCGGCACGCATTTCACATATTTGCGCTCTAATACGAGCAAGATGTGCGCCGAAATTACGGTAATCCATAGTTCTCATAGAGAACTATGGATTACGCGGGGAGATAAGTGACATGTCAATTACTTGCGGCGAATACGCGCCGCGAGTAATGACTGTCAATGGGGCCGGCGGGCTGCCAGCCCCCCTGCGTTCACCGTGTGAACATAGCCTTATAGCTCTTTGTTGTGCTGTTCCTCTGTTATTCCTTCTAGGAATGTATTATTGAATTTGTCAGATGGGTGTTACCATTCCAGTTATCAAAGGGGCGTGTACTAGGAAAGATACGTGAGGCAACCAATTTATGTATAAAATCTTCAAACTTTACTTGTACAAAATATAAAACATATTATAGCCCCGTTAGGCTTACCGCACAATTTTCATCCTTATTGAAGGGAAGCAGAACAACGCTCATTCCATTTATTGGAAGTAGATAAAGTCCTGTATAGGTACGTTTTGTGGAGGAGTGGAGCCGCTGCACTGGGTGCAGAGCACCTGCGACGTTTCAGAGGTGAAAACCTCTTTCCTCAGGCATGCGCACTAGAGTAAACACCACACTTATATAGGGAACAGGAAAACTTAACCTATAGTGCCTGGGCTACATAGCATCCTACTAAAGCGGTAATTTCTAGTGGTTAGAAAACTAATGCAGACTATATTTACAGAAACGATTTAAAATTAAGGATCTCATTTAGACCTTTTGGTATACACGAATCTAAATAAAAGATCCAAAAAGTTTCGCGCTGCAGTAATTATTAGTAAGAGTTTTTATATCTGAGCTGATAACGTCTTTTAAAACGCACCATCTTAGGGCACTTACATGATGTCTCATTTCAGCAAAGTGTCGTGCTTCTTTTAGTTTCACCGTATTTTTTTCTGACCTCTTTCAGCATGTGTGTGATGTTCACTGCCTTGATCTTGTTTAGTAAAATTTCTAATGGTTGTCTTATGCTGATTGGCACGAATTTTAATCTCTCGACTAGTCTGTCCTACATATATTTGGTACGTTCGGATATACGTCCACATAAGCGAACTAGACGACAAAGGATCGGGTCTAAGCAAAATGGCACCTTTCCGGGCTTACCATGTAGTAATTGCTCGTCTATTATAAAGGGCTCCACAATAGCACATCCCACAAAAGGTTTTCCCATACCACTTAAAGGTTACTTCACATGTAAAACAAGTGGAGTAATTTACATGTTGAAATGTCCGTGCGGCCACATATATGTAGGACAGACTAGTAGAGAGATTCAAATTCGTGTCAATGAGCATAAGTCAACATTAGAAATTTTACTAAACAAGACCAAGGCAGTGAACATCACACACATGCTGAAAGAGGTCAGAAAAAATACGGTGAAACTACAGTAGCACGACACTTTGCTGAAATGAGACATCATGTAAGTGACCTAAGATGGTGCGTTTTTGAAGAAGTTATCAGCTCAGATATAAAAACTCTTACTAATAAGTTACTGCAGCGTGAAACTTTTTGGATCTTTTACTTAGATTCATGTATACCAAAAGGTCTAAATGAGATCCTTAATTTTAAATCGTTTTTGTAAATACTAGTCTGCATTAGTTTCTAACCACTAGAATTACCGCATAGTAGGATAGCTATGTAGCCCAGGCACTAATAGGTTAAGTTTTCTTGTTCCCTATATAAGTGTGGAGTTTATTCTAGTGCGCATGCCTGAGGAAAGAGGTTTTCACCTCTGAAACGTTGCAGGTGCTCTGCACCCAGTGCAGCGGCTCCACTCCTCCACAAAACGTACCTATACAGGACTTTATCTACTTCCGAAAATGGAATGAGCGTTGTTCTGCTGTCCTTCAATAAGGATGAAAATTGTGAGGTAAGCCTAACGGGGCTATAGTATGTTTTATATTTTGTGCAAGTAAAGTTTGAAGATTTTATATATAATTTGGTTGCCTCACGTATCTTTCCTAGTATCCATGGAATTGGAGAATCCCTATTATAGCAACCTTGAACAAACGCGTTGAAATAGGGATAATATCTTTGTATATATCAAAGGGGCGTGTCCCTGCACACACTCACTGTCAGCACCGATTGGACAGTGTCAGACTGTGCAGGGACAACCCACAATCGGTAACACCCAGCTGACAGATTCAGTAATACATTTCTAGGAGGAATAACAGAGGAACAGCACAACACAGAGTTAGAAGAGAAGAGGCTCCAGAATTATTTCACAGGGAACACATGGATTAAATAGTAATGTCAGGAGATACCACAGGTCCTCTTTGAGGAGATCTGAGCTTTGTTCTTTTATTACGGAGCTCCAAATCCCCTGCTGTCATTCACAGTTGCAGGTGTTTTTATTATTTTTTTTTTATTTTTTTTTAACACTGAAGCAAATAATGGTATGTCACTCGCCGATGGCATCACTTGATTGATTGATTTTGGGGGTCGGTCGGTGGCAAGTTCCACAGTTTGTACAGCATATTGTAATCAGTGGTCAGTCTATCTAAGCAGGGGTGTCAAACTGCGACCCTCCAGCTGTTGGGGAAACTACAACTCCCATCATGCCCACTGCATGTTCATTCTTCCGCCTGGTTTTCAGAATCATCGCAGAGAAAAGCCGTCCTCCCGCGGCCGTGTGCATGGCACAAAAAACGGACAAATACCCGTTGGCTAAACTGACCGGCATCTGTCCTGTGCCGTGCAACCGGCCCTAAGAGGTGATCTTAAAAACGGGAGGATTTTGGGGTAGTTTTACACAATCGAATCGCAGAAAATATCAGCTTTGTACACTCTATTCCAAATGTCAGCGGCACACTAACAACTAAGATGCCTTTGATGTTTACTTAGTTGATAGTGTGCCGCTGACATTTGGAATAGACGTATGTTATTGCCTCGCCAGTGTGCACCTATACTTATTTTTTTTTTAAAAAATGTTTTTGGATGTGCATAGCCAAACCAGGTTTTTTTAGTCTGTAAGAGGAGTGGCTGCCTCATTGGCTTTTTGCACCCCACCCATCTCCATAGGTTTTAGATCAGTGCAGGTTATTCAGTAGCCAGTCCTTTTCACTCCCTGAGATGTTGTAGTCTGAACAGGCTCCAAGAGAGGTAACGTTTTAGTGTTAGGAACTCACCTGTGTAGGGGTCCCCTTGACGCAATTGGGAGGTGAACTTAAACACTTTTGATCAAAATTGTGAACTAAGAACCCCAGGTTTTCATATATCCTTAGCAGTAATGCATTTTAAGAAATTCCTATATGCCTTTGATGTTTTCTTGGTTGATAGTCTGCCACTGACATTTGGAATAGATGTATGTTATTGCCTCGCCAGTGTGCACCTATACTTTTTTTCAAAAAATGTTTTTGGAGGTGCAGAGCCAAACCAAGTTTTTTTGGCTTTGTACACTCGACAGAAAATCTGCGCCTGTAAGCGAGGATGCGACGCTGATTTTCATAAGCAGATGTTTTTTCCTCCTCTATACTATAATGTGAGGTGCAGAATCCGCCTCAAATAATTGACCAATTTTTTAAAAAAGTTTTTAGCGCCGTAAAGAAATCGGCACCGAGAAAAATCAGTGCCGTGTGAACGACGACGCTGATTTTCCATAATAGAAGTCGGATTGGACACTGATGCTGAGGCAGATTTGGCGCTGGATCTGCCCCAGAATTGGCATCTACATTCATTTTGTGGACATCCTCATTCGGCTCATTCAGAGCTGTGGCCCGGTCTCTGTTTTTACCTGCACAGCAGCACACTGATGAATCGGCCCTGTTTACTTGACTGCATCTGCACAGCTCGGTGTCTGGGAGCACCGCTGTACAGGGAAAGCATGTGAAGGGGTAATCCTTTCATTCTCTGGATCAGACCCCCACTGATTGTAAAGTGATGACAGTGAGAGTTCAGCCACAACACCCCTTTAAAGGGAATGTGTCATCAAAAAATGACTTCTTGTTTAACTCATTTTTATGTTAAACACATTTTTTTTAGGAATTTTTGGTTATGTTTTTTTTAATTTTCCATATCACTTTCAGTATTTTTTTAATAATTCTTAAGTCCTGCAGTTCTCACTTTGGCCACTAAGCCTAATAATAGTCTGACACTTCCTGTTCTGTTTAGAGAGCTTTTCAGCAGTGTGCTCATTATCAGTAAAAGCAGAGTCACACTGAAAGGAGACACCATTGTGTACAGATAACACAGGATCCACCAGTCACAAGAGGAGATGTCACAGCTCCCCCTCTCCCCTCCCTTCACAGTGAAAACTCTCCTATACAAGTCTATGGGACAGAATCTGTCTTAAGTCTCCTATGTGCATGAAGCTGCTGTAAAATATCTCTTTGACTGCTGTTAAAACAGTGCAGGCAAGAATGTCTTCCCCACAGTCATATATAGACGGCCGAATAGAGAAATCTACAATCAGGAAATAAAAACGACTGAGAGGAAAAGCATATGGATCAGGGGCTTTAAGAAGCCCTCCGTTATCAGTTGTCGTCAGGGAAAGCTCCTTTTGATCATACTGACCCTGTGCCACAGGACCATACACATCAGTGACCCCTCATTTGTCTGAGAACCCTCTCCCAAATCTCCATAGACATTAGTGCTTGCTCACATTTGTATATGTTGTGAATGGGGAGAAGGGAGGTAAACATTTGCTGAAGTCTGGCGGCACCTCCTCTACCTGAGAACAAAAAGACTGGGCTATTGAAATCCAGCTGCCCACCCCTATCTTCTCTGACATCTAAACCTTTGATGGGTGTCCAGCACAATCGGCAGGTTTGACCAGCGTTAGTCTAAGATGTATGACCAGTGTCAGACTGGGAGATGCATCGCATGTCACCCACCAGTCTTGTGGTATAAAAAAGTAGACATTTTAATCCAAGCAGTAAAAAACAAAGATATACAACAAAGCGGTGCGCCTAATTAAACGATGAGTAGGCATACCGGTTCGAAACGCGTTGGTTAGGTCACTCTATCTTTGCATACCTTGTTTGTCTTAAGACTGCTTGTTGTAGATTTTTGTTTTTTACTGCTTGGATTAAAATTTCTACTTTTCATACCCCAAGACTGGTGCAGACATCTATCTATTCTAAAGTAGAATAAGGGCTCATCCCCACGGCAGATTTTACAGACTGTTTTCGGTTTTGAAAGTCGTCTGTAAACCGGGTGTCTAACTTTAGCAAAGATCTTAAAGGGAATGTGTCATCAAAAATTAATTATTGTTTAACTCACGTTTTTATGTTAAATATATTTTTAAGAATTTTTGGTTATGTTTCTTTTTAATTTTTCATGTCACTTTCAATATTTTTTAATTCTTAAGTCCTGCAGTTTTCACTTTGGCCACTAGGCCTTTTTTGCACTGCTTTAACAGCAGTCAGAGAGATGCTTTACAGCAGCTTCATGCACATAGGAACCATAAGACTGTTTCTGTCCCATAGACTTCAATAGGACAGTTTTCTAGTCATGCTGTGTGACCTAGGAAGAAATCACTCTGCATGGAGGAGGGGGTGAGAGCTGGGACTATCTCCTCTTATGACTGGTGGATCCTGTGTTATCTATTCACACTGGTGTCTCCTTTCAGTTTGACCCTGCTTGTGTTAATAATGAGCAGACAACTGAGACTCTTTATCTATAGGGCAGGAAGTGTCAGACTATTATAAGGCCTAGTGGCCAAAGTGAAAACTGCAGGACTTAAGAATTATTAAAAAATATTGAAGGTGATATGGAAAATTAAAAAGAAATATAACCAAAAATTCTTAAATGTGTTTAACATAAAAACGTGAGTTAAACAAGTCATTTTTGATGACACATTCCCTTTAATGGAAAATCCGTGCAGTGGTCCCCACTGTATGGATTTTCCACCGGACAGTTTTTTAGACCGCCGGCGGCCCAGAAAACATTGAACATGTTCATTCTTCTGCCTGGTTTTTGCGCAGAACATGAACAGGTCAATGCAAAGATGGAGGGCTTTTCTCCGCAAACAGCAGAGAAAAGCCGCCCCCCCCCCCCCCCCCCTGCGGCCGTGTGCACGGCTCCAAAACCGTGCAAATACCGGTCAGATAATCCAACCGGTACTTGCTCTGTGCCATGGGGATATTCCCTAAGGCTATGTTCACACGGCGTAATTGCGGGGCGCAATTACGCCCCGCAGTTAAGCCGTGTGAACGAGGGCGGGAGCGGGGGAGTGAGCGGGGGGCGGCACTTCGCCGGCCCATTGACAATCACTGCTCGCGGCGCGTATACAGCGCTAGAACGTGACATGTCAATTATCTCCCGCCGGGCGGGGAGAGGAGACGTAATCCATAGTTCTCTATGAGAACTGTGAATTACCGTAATGAATGGGCCGTTTTCAGCCCGTAATTGGCGCACTCCGGCCCGAATTACAGGCTGAAATACGGCCCATTTTAAGCCGTGTGAACATGGCCTAAGAGCTACTGTTTGCAGTCTCTCACAGGTGCCCACAGGTGCTGCGTCTTCCTCATAGCCCGCAGTGATAATCTCGCTGCTAATTGTTTAGATCGTCTCTGGTTCCGTCCTGTCGGTCCCCGAGACGGATCTAAAAAGCGGATGTAACACGGAGTGAAAACTCCCTGTGAACAAGCCCTTATGGCTCACTGCCATAGATAACATGCAGCGGCTGGATGTACACGATCGTCCGTAATGAGCCTTTGTGTGTTCCCTGACATTTCACAATAGAATTAATTTGTGAGCTCCGGACCTTGTGTGTTTCCCAGCGGTGATGGTTAAACACGGAGCCACGTCAGTCTCGCTGTATAAATCCTATTTGTCTGTTTTACAGGAGAAGCTGCTGGCCAATGTGTCACTCCAGTGGCAGACATCACTCGTCTGAAGGGTAAGAGGTGTTTATATACCCTATGAATGTCTGACTCCATATTGTCTGGGTTTGCAGAACACTGACAAATTTTAATGTCTTGTTTTTTAAACTATGCATGTTGCATCACCAAACTTTAAGGGTTGGTTCACATGGTTTAATGCCGGTGTATCGCGTGCTTTGTGGGCGCTGCTATATGCCGGGTGTGTTAGAAGTACGTTCTGGCCAGGTACGCTATATGCCTGGTGTTTTAAAAGGACACGCTGTTCAGGTACGCTGTACACCGGGTGTTTTAGAAGGATGCGCTGGCCAGGTGCGCTGTATGCTGGGTGTTTTTGAAGGACGTGCTGGCCAGGTGGGCTATACGCCGGGTGTTCTTAGAAGGACGTGCTGGCCAGGTACGCTATAAGCCGGGTGTTTTTGAAGTATACGCAGGCTTGGTCCGCTATACGCCAGGTGTTTTAGAGGTACGTGCTGGCCAGGTGGGCTGTATGCAGGGTGCTTTAGAAGGACGTGCTGGCCAGTTACGCTATACGCCGGGTGTTTTGGAAGTATGCGCAGGCCAGGTGCGCTATATGCCGGGTGTTCTTAGGATGCACTGGTCAGGTATGCTATACGCCAGGTGTTTTAGAAGGATGCGCTGCTGGTTCTAGGTGCGCGGGTATTGTTTGGGTGTTTTTTAAGGGACGTGCTGGCAGGTGCGCTGTACGCTGGGTGTTTTTTAAGGACGTGCTGGCCAGGTGGGCTATACGCCGGGTGTTTTGTAAGTATGTGCTGGCCAGTTACACTATACGCCGGGTGTTTTAGAGATACGTGCTGGCCAGGTGCGCTGTATGCAGGGTGCTTTAGAAGGACGTGCTGGCCAGTTACGCTATACACCGGGTGTTTTAGAGATACGTGCTGGCCAGGTGCACTATATGCCGGGTGTTCTTATTAGTACGTGATGGCCAGGTACGCTATACGCCGGGTGTTTTGGAAGTATGCGCAGGCCAGGTACGCTATATGCCGGTGTTTATAATGACTGCTGCCAGTACGCTATACCCCTGGGTGTTTTGGAAGTATGCGCAGGCCAGTTACTCTATACACCGGGTGTTTTAGAGATACGTGCTGGCCAGGTGCACTATATGCCGGGTGTTCTTAGAAGGACGTGCTGGCCAGGTATGCTATACGCCAGGTGTTTTAGAAGGACACACTGGTCAGGTACGCTATACGCCAGGTGTTTTAGAAGGACATGCTTGCCAGTTACGCTATACGCTGGGTGTTTTGGAAGTATGCGTAGGCCGGGTGTTCTTAGGACGCGCTGGCCTAAAGCGCTCTGTGCCGGCCCCCATTCACTTTCGTTTTTCCCGGTACCCAATGAGTGCTATGATTTTACCGTAGTTGCAGGCCGTGCTTCGGGCATATTGCAACGAGTTAAGCTATGTGAACATACCCTGAGTTTTCTTGCTGCTTAATCTCGGAGTCGGATGATAAGGTAATTTTCTAGCTTGGTATAGAACCGAGCTCCCTCTCTACTAACAGCTGCTATAAACCTGCTGTAAGGGTGAGTGCATACAGCACAGATTTGCTGCAGACTTCCCATGTGGATTTTCATATGGGAAATCTACAATGCATTACAGTAACGGTCATGTGGATGGGATTATACACAGCTCATGCCCACATAGTGGAAATTAAACAGCAGGGCGGATATTTCAAGGGGTTCTCCACTTCCCAAAGACATGGTGCTTATAGGGCCTCTGCTCCTCCAAAAACAGGTAAACAATACCCTCCTTTCCCTAGTCCTACGTACCAGCGCTGGTCTCTGGTCTTCTGTTGTAATATTTGTACTTCCGAACGGGGACGTCACCGCTACACCCGTTGATGGGCTGCAGCAGTCACCTACCTCTACGTACATCACTATTCGGGGTGCTTCACTTTAGACTTGCTTAGTGAGCTACTTTTTGTGGTCTTTTCACATGGTTGTATTGAAACGCATGTCTATCACCCCATCTCTTCATTTGTGCTCACTACTTTTTTCTTTCTAAAATAAATCGGAGCTGTAGCCAATCAGCGGCTGTAGCAATGATGTGCCTGTTGAGTAGTACAAAAATTACAACTGAAGACTACATAGATGTGATACTGGAACCAAGGGAAGGTGAGTAATGTTTTTTTTTTTTTAAAATGGGGCCCCAGAAGCAGAGTATTATTAGGAAGTGGACATCCCCTTTAAATCCACAGCAGGTTAATTTCTGTTGTGCATTTACTGTGAATTTTCCCAATTGACTTAAATGGGATAAAATTCACAAAATCGGAAAGATCTGTGGCAGATTTTTACCTGCTCATTTACTTGCAGAGTTTTTTTCAAAAACCCTGAGTCCTCCCATGGCTTTGACCTTTAGGGATGTTCACCGGAAATTTTGGGGGGGTAATTACAAAACCCCCAATTACGGCGGGACTTGGGAGCTTGCGCCGCCTCCACAGGGGAGCCCGTATGGGCGAAATAGTCCCAATTTTTAAAGCCGTGTAACTTTTGCCTTAGGCTACGTCGACTGTTTTAAAAAGGTTATTGGGCAAATTTTTTTTGGGTTCATATTTAGAAACCGCAAAAAAAATTTCCTGTCCCCTTCCCATAGACAGAAAACAAGAATAAAACAAAAGGGGCGCACAATGGTGAAAGTACGTTTAAAAAGAATGTAAAAAAGTGGCAGAAATCTCTCACCCTAATGAGTTGTGCTACTATTATAGAGGCACAACTCTTTTAGGCGCAGACAGGGGGCTAAACCCTTTTTCTAATGGTACGGCAGCCGTAGGTCATTGGTTCCAGAAGCCGCAGCAGCAGCGTGGGCATGAAAGAGTCAGAAAGAAGAGAAAATCTGGACCCGGCGCTCGTGGCCAGAAGAAGAAACCCGGATGAGGGGGGTAATAAAAAAAATTTTTTTACGAAAAAAAGTGCAAAAAATTTTTGCCTTCACACAATTTAAAAGCTATAAAACACAAACGTGACGCGTTTCATGCTGCAATACTGGCACTTCATAAGAACATGTGTTACAAGAAAAACCGGGACAGATACAGTTTTAAAGTAGTAGAAGGCATTTGATTGGTTCCAGGATAAAAAAAATCCGTTTTACTTAGCATACCAAGCACCAATAGGGGCGAGGGGGGTAATAAAAAAAATGAACATAATAAAGAGGAGGGAAAAAGATTGGGTTTTTAAAATGCGGGAAAAATTTTCGTCACAAATTTGACCCACTAGAAAATCTGAGTCAGATTTTTCAGTGTTCTAAGGCTAGGTTAAAAACGGTGTATTTTCAGGGGGTAATTACGCCCCCCAATTAAAGCCGGGGGGGGGGGGGGTGCGGGGGGCGGCAGTTCGCCCGGCCATAGACTTTTAAAGGGGACGTATAGCCGCTGGTAATTTACAGTCAATTTTCTTCCCCCCGGCGTATTGTGGGAGGGAGAGGAACGTAAACCATAGTTCTCTATAGAATGGGATTTCCTAGTTTTTCTAGAAAGTATTCGGCCGTAATTTTTCGACTCCCGCGGTAAATTTCGGACTGAATACGTCCAGGTTTTTAAACCTTGTAACATGGGCCTAATAGGCGAAAAAAAGGGTGTTAAGTAGTTCAAAGTGGGGGGCAAGAAACGAGTTTAAGAACGATCATAAAATACCACATTTTACTTATGCCGTGTAGGCGAAGCCTTATGTTATCTACAAATGTGGTGCGAGAAAAAGGCAAGAGCGTGGGGAAGGAGAAGCGGGAACAAGGAAAAAAAAAAAAAAGTCTCCCTGTAGTATTGTTAGAACATGTGATAAAAATCACCCACTGACTCTTATCTCCTCAGGTTGTACTGATCATGGTGCAACTCATTATAGTATGTCTCCTGCTATGGGTATATTTGCAGCCAATCCTCCGATTACAATCTGTCAGAACCCGGATTGATTGAAGATTTTTTTTCACAAAAAAGTTTTGGGGGCCCCTTTTTACCCCTTTCGCTGTACAGCATTTTCTGTGCTGGGAGCAAACAACCTAAATTGTCATAATCAAACGAATGTGTATTGGCATTAAAACAGAGTTAATAAAAACAGCAGTATATGGAGGAAAATTAAATTGGACTACGCGTTTCACGTGTACTCCTCCCTCTTGGAAAAATTAGAACCCCCCGTTTTTAACTCCTTTTGGTGGCAACAAAATCAGGGTACATACAAGAATTTCTTATACGAACGTGCATTTTAAAATTTTTATAAAAAACAACATCATTAAAAAATTTTTAATTTTTAAAACCCCCAAAAATTTTTTTTCACCTGTAAAAGGCGCATCATAAGCTCGTTTCTTCTAAATCCACTGTAGATCAGTTCTATGTGCGTTGGCCCTTATGCGGAGATGCTGGACAGTGTCTTCCATTTAGAAGGGCCCATAGGATAACAAGCTCCTCATCCTTCTTGGGTTTCTGTTACAAATCTGCAGCTTCTGTGCTGTGGATTCGGACACAATTTTGGACACAGAATTTTGTGTCCAAATGGATTCCCCTGGAGTCTGGTGGGGGGGGGGGGGGGGAGTGCTAACATCCATAAAGGGTTTAGCTGGGAGTGTAAAAATTTCATATAACATTTATATTGAAAAGCAAAGATATTTCACTACCTTCACGTGTTTATTTTCTTTTGCCTCCTTATTTATCTATCATAAAATTAACTTTTTATAATGAACTTCCCGCTTCGGGAGGTCGTAGATTCCCGCAGCCCCTTTTCCCCAACTCTTTAGACTGCATTCAATCTGGACTTCCAAGTTACATACTAGGGTTTATGTGCTGACAATAGTATTAAATCCCCCCATTTGTACTTGCGTCATGATAATATTGATGCAAGGCCAAAGTCCCATGTAAAACGTCAGGCTGCACAATCTTTATACGCAGCAAAAATCCTCCCCCTTTAACTTGTCCCCCTTTCTCCATCTATTTTAAAAAATAACATATTTCCCCCGAAAACTAACACGGGTTTAAGAAAATAAATCCAAACGCCAAAATTGCTTTTTTAAAAAAAAAATTTTTCATTTCCCCCACATAAAAATTGGAATAAAATGATCAAAAAAGTCCATGCGTTTCCAAATGCTAGCAAAAAAATGTACACTTTACCCGCAAGAAAAAACCCCCACTCACATCCCTATCTAGTAAAAAAAGTTATTTTTTCGCCAAAAATGGGGCCGGGTGCAAATTTTAAAAAATTGAAAATGTTTGGGGTTTTTTTTTTTACAAACCCCTACATGTTTGTTATTGCCGGGAATGTGTATCAACCTGTAAATACAGATAACACAATTTTTACCGAAGAATGAACCCCATAAAAACCTCCTGCAAACATGGCACAATCACGGTATTTTTCATATTTTGCCGTTCCCCAGTGTATCCTATGGTAATATGAATAACCCCATTAGAAAGTACATCTTGTCCCGCAAAATAAAAGCCCTCACACGCAGGGCTGTGGGGTCGGAGTCGGTGGCTATTTTGCAGGAGTCTGAGTCGTCATAAAAGGGACCGACTCCCAAAATATATAATAAGTTGGTCCAGTTAGTTCGATAAAGTGCAAGAGGAATTGGGCCCGGGCCCAGTGCTACGCCCCCCATATCTTCACCCTCATCACATGAGTGTAATTGATGACATGGAGCGGGGCAAAGTGCGCCCCAGGGAAAAGATTCTGCCCCCAGGGCAAACAGATTTCAGCAAAATGTTTCCACCTGTTTTCAAAGAAGTAGAATATTAAACCCATTCATCAAAACTGACTGTGGCTGGGGGAAATTTCCCTTTATACCCCGACATTGTTAGAGATGTTGCCCCTGTTTGGGCACCGGCTTTGCCCCCAAGTTAGTGTAGAGAGGCCATTCTCTAGCCTGGAAATAATGATATGAGGTCATGTATGCAGGGTCTGATGGAGGCAATACTATTTTTTAGAAAAAATTCAGAGGACTCCACAAATGTTCCTGCAGTGTTTTGCATATTTACAATTTGTTTGTGTCCTAAAGTCATATCCAATAAATATATTTCACACTGACGAGCAAAATGGTAACAATGGTTTGAACTTGTGACTTTCAGGCTTCATATCTCTCCATCCACTACAGCTTTGTACATGAGGCTACTGTAATTTTATATACAGTCACCTTACCGATCTTATACATAAATGTGACCTGCAAGTATTTAGCATCTGCTTAGTTATAGTTTTACTCCTAAAAATCAAAGTGTTAATTTTTATTATTTTGTTAGTTTTTTGGGAAAACCACCTTTTGGTTTTCAATACTCTGAATCCTTCTGGGCTCTGGAAACAGATTAAGCAGGTCTTGACCAAAATCTGATCCCAGGTCTCTTCTACACATTCCCAATGTTGGTGCAGACTGGACTTGGATACAAATACAGCTCTTTCTTCAACTCTACCCACAAGTGTTCAAAAGATAAAACATGGTTAGCCGTGTGCGTGTCAGTGTCTGTTCTCCCAAATAGCTTGATTATTGTATCATAAGGTAATAAACGCCGGAGGGGACCTTTTTAACTACAGTAAAGTTATCATTTAAAACTGCGCGGTATGAGGGGTCAGGATCGGGACGGGAGTAGGAGTCGGATTTTTGGGGAAATTGAGGAGTCGGGGCTTCGTTTGCCGACCCCACCCCCTTTTCACATGTCTATGTAGGGGGGGGGGGGGGAGTTATGGTTTTAAAAGGGGGAGGAATTTAGAGCCAATTATGCCCGCCCATAGGAAGGGGTTAAAGTGGCAAAAATATTTGTACATGCTGGCCTACATTATCGCCATTGAGCACTTGTTCATCTGACTAATATCCGACTTTATAAATGTGCATGCTGAAAGCGGCTGAGCATGTATGTTCACTGCAGGGTATGAGCAGCTGTCAGACACCATTTAACATGTCTTATTCTTTTATCCCCTCCACCTTCCATTTCTTCTTTCTAATTTTAAGACAAGCTGTAAACTTTATTTCCTAAAGTACTTCAAACCCATATAAATCTGCCCTATAAGTCCAAAAATATCTCCGCCATTATGTGTACTGTTGTAACATCAACCAAAAATTGTGTTTATTGTTAAGATGAATTTGTATGTAAGTCGGAACAGGTATATTTATTAAATGTAAAAATCCCGGGACAAAAATTTTTTTTTTTTTTTTTTTTTTTGTTTTTTTTAGTTTTGGAAGTGAAGGGAATTGTTGTTACATTTTTTTTGCTGTCGTGCCCTGTTAAGAAGATTCACCTCCTTTTCACTAAGTACGGGGTGGCATGCTGGAATTTCATTCCCCCAGCTACATCGCTATGGAACTAAAAGGGGCCAGCTCCCCCCATTAGTCTGTTTTAACTAGGGGAAGAGTAAGTGGGAACTTGTATGTCGGGGATGCCTTTTTTAATATTTTTGCAACATTAGAACCACTACCAAAAAAAAAGAGTTGTCTCCCCTTGAACCAAAAACTAACCTTTAAAAAAATATATTTTTAAAACTAACCCTAAACCTAAATACTTTAGCCAAAATTCAAAAAGGGGGTAACCCCCTTTATAAGGGCCCCCCAATGGGAACCCCTTTTCGGGCGGTTTTTTTTGTTTTTTTTTTTTTTTTTTTTTTTTTTTTTTTTTTTTTTTTTTTTTTTTTTTTAATGTTATTTAAAAAAGGTTAAGTTTTAGGGGAAATTTATAGGTGACCCCTTTATTTTTTGTAGTGTATTTTTTTAATGTGGATTGTTTTCCATAATATGTTTTAGGTTCCCAAATAGGGGGTCCCCCAAAATGGTTTTTTAATCACTTTTCTAAATATATTATTACAAAAAGTGAAAACCTGTGAGAGCTACACTTTTCCTTTAAAGCCCTTAGTTACTTAAAGTTTACTTTAAAACAACCAGGACTGACGGGAGCTGATCTGGCTGAGTTTCATTTTTTGCATTCTTTTCGATGAAAGGAAATGAAAAGCTTTTCAAAAGGGACTGGGGAGAAAGTAGTTATGAGTCTGTCTGCTGTAAGAGAACCACTGTTGAATGTATTATTTTAGTAAATTTTTAGAGTCTTGCTCCCCCCCCCCTCACCCCTGCAGCGTTCAGGGCCAGATGATTTGTTTATATTCTCCCTTGAGCTGAAAAGAGGTAAAGGAACTCACTTCCTGGCAAAAACCCCTTTTTGGAAAACATGTTTTTCATCATGACTGTGGAAATCCTTTCTATTGCATAAATTATATTGTCAAGATAAAAAGACAAATTTGGCTCTGATTGGTAGCAACTGTTGTGTATTTAGGATCATAACCCCCTCTAATTAATGTCTTCCGCCTTTACAAAACAGTTACATGAACTTTGTCAAGTTTTCTGCGACAAGAGGATCAGCTACATGAGCACAAGAGCAATAACACCCTGCTTCAGAAGGCGCTGAAGGAAGAAAGGTTGGACGAGGCCTTGTGTGCAGCTCTAGTAGATAGACGCTTTCATGTACGTTAACTCGTCCACTAATGCTATGATGTTCATGTTAGTCAACAGTGCTGAAGCAGCTGGCGGATCAGAAGCGTGACTACGAGGAAAGCATAAAGAGACTCCAGCAGACCGCAAGGACAAGGTGGGCGATTAGTGATAAAAACTAGACTTATGTTATGTATTAAACCCCCTACGAATTGTAAGCGCCCTTGGAATCAAGGCGCTTTAAAATTAAAATAATAATAAATAATGATGTAGACTAGAATGGGTCTTGTGCATTTATAGGGCATCTGCCATCTATCCTATTTATTTAAAGCGCCATATTCCAGGGCGCTGTAACATTAGAAGGGAGGTTACATAATAACCACATGTCCAAACAAAGTAACAATGGCAACTAACTAACTGGTACAGAGGTTAGACCTGTTAAAAACTGATAATGTGCTCGCAGCCGTCTTCAGAGAATGCTCCATTTATGGTAAATGTTGTAGGCTATCCTGAAAAGATGGGTTTTCAGGTTGCTTTTGAAACTCTTAAGGGTGGACGAGAGTCTGATGTGTTGACATATGGAGTTCCATAATATGGGGGAAGCATGGGAGAAGTCTTGGAGATGGTTCTGTGAGGGGCTGACATGGGGAGAGCAGAGAAGAAGGTCCTGTGAGGAGAAGAGATTACGTCAGGGGCGGTATCTGAAGGTTAAGGCAGAGATATATGGAGGGGAGAGGTCATGGAGAGCCTTGTAGGTCAGGGTTAGTAACTTGAACTGAATTTGCTGGGCAATGGGAAGCCAGTGAAGGGATTGGCAGAGGGGAGAAGGGAGAAGAGAGGTGGAAAAGACGGGCAGCAGAGTTAAGGATGAATTGAAGGAGAGCAAGAGTGCTAGATGGGAGGCCACAGAGAAGGATGTTGCAGTTGTCCAGGTGGGAGATGAGAAAGGCATGGACCAGCATTTTTGTAGCCTCAATGTTAAGGAATGAGCGGATTGGAGAAATATTTGTCAGGCAGAGGTAAGGGCTTGAATGACTGACTTGAAGGACAGAGAGGAGTCAAAGGTTATCCTAAGGCAGTGGACTTGCAGGACCGGTGAGAGTGTAGAGCCATTGACTGTAATAGATAAATCGGGTGGAGGGATAGAGCGGGATGGTGGAAAGAGGATGAATTCAGTTTCTTCCACATTTAATTTTAGAAGGTGGGAGGAGAAGGAAGAGAATCTGACTCTAGTTGTTTCAGTGAATGCAGCCCATGTCCACATTTCGACATGGAGACCTCAATACAGATGGAGACCTACTCCAACATGTTACCTCTCTTGGTGTCTGTTCAGACCTCCATATTTTCAGGGAGAGAAGATCCCAGCTACTACTTCGGTTAAAAACAGTCTGTGTGTGGATGGGTGAAGTGCACAACCAAAATGGGGGCTAGCCACTCCCTCACGCAAACAGTCTAAAAAGCAAAAATTGGTCAGCACATTCAAGACCATTTTTGTTGGCATAGCAGCAAAAAGCAATGCAAACACAATATCAGCAGCACTCACTCATAAGGCATATGTTCACAACTTGCTTAATTGCATGAGTTTTCGTAATTACTCCCCGCAATACGCCGTGGGGGTGGCCGGGAGCGGGGGAGTAAGCATGGGGGCCGGCACTTCGCCGGCTCCAAGACTATCCACTGCTAGCGTCCGCTATACGCGCTAGAAAGGTGGACAGGTGAGCATTATCTCCGCGCCTCGAGCGATTGCCGGGACGGTATGAAGAGATTTAATCCAAGTTCTTATGAGAACCTGTGAATACCGTAATAATGAAGGTGCCGCTTGTTTTCTGCCCGAATTGGCGCCTTCGGGCGTAATTCGGACCGAAATACGGCCCCTTTTTAAGCCGTGTGAACTGGCCAAAACAAAAAAGTCAATGGAATAAGCATTTTTTCAAAAAAATTTGTTAAAATTTAGAAAAAATGACATTTGAGGTTTTGCGTACATTTTTATCATCCCTTGGGGGGGAACATCATGTTGTAGAAAACAACATAGCCCGTTGGTCTAAGAAAATCACTTGGAGCTCAAGTGGGGCCCCCAAAGTGGAGGGCAGGAGCATGCCCCATGGCAGACAAAAACCCGGAGAGGAAACTCCTGCTAGGTACCTCTAAGTTACCTACGACATGGCTAAGGCCGTATGTGTGGAGTCAATCCAGTCCTGCCAAACTCTAACAAACTTGTCCGGCACCCACGATGCAAGTAGATATATTTCTTAAAAGGAAGGGTGGCATTTACAGATTTTATCCAATCCTGTAGATCGGGAGTAAAAGGACAGCCAGTGCCGGGCTATAGTTTTCCTGCATTAAACAGAAGCTCAGTAAGGCATGTGCGTATTCCCGGGGATGGGTACTCCTCCGGTCTAAGTAAAATAGACGTATTTTTGGGTCACTGGTACAGGGCAACCTATTTTGTCCATTCAAAAACCTGAGAACTTGCTGCCAAAAGCCCTGACTCTAGGGCAAGCCCATAATAAATGAAAAAAGGTACCGGGGACAGAGACATTTTGGACAGACATCGGGAACTCTGGTTTGAATTTGTGTAGACAACGTGGTGGTATAGTATGCACGATGCAATATGTACAATTGGGTCGCTCTCCTCCCCATATTTCGGGATCCCATCCTTGGATGTTTCCAAGGCTGTCGCCCATTGCTCATCTGTTATAGGCCCCATGTTCCCTCTCTCCCAAGTGCTCCTTTTTGCCTGGAATGGGTCCCCCAATTGTTTCCTCAACAGCAACTCATAGAAGCATGTTTATGAGGAGGGATAACAACACCTGGGTATAGGGAATTCTTGAAGAGCAATTGGACTCTCCTGAAATTGTGTATGTAGGGCATGTCTTAGGTGAAGGTATTGGAAAAAATGAGTATTAGGAATATGATATTCTCTGGCTAAATCCTGAAAGGTTTTGAGTGTCAAGTTGTCGTATAACTGAAATAAGTATATCACCCCCTTCCCCCTCCATACAGAGCCCTCCAGTGCTAGGAATTCTTGCATATTATTGTTGTTCCAAAGAGGGGTATATGCATCTACCCTCATTTGGTAGTATAGTTCTTTTACCTGCTTCCATATTAGAAGGCATTGTCTAAGGATGTAAGGGCATTGATAGCTATGGTAGGTCTAGGTGGTGTTGAAAAGAGAAATTTTAGGGTGTATATACACCGGTTCCAGGGTTTAATTAAAAGCTCCATAACCTTTAACCGATCCACCTCCGCCATCTGACCAGGTGAGAGAGCTGAGCCGCCCAGTAATATCACGCAGATCAGGAGGGAAGCCCCCCCCCCCTCCCCCCCCCGATCCCGCATTGGGGGACATATAAGGAGAGGCGGCAACCGATTATTCCAAACCAAAAACAGAGAATAAAGTTTAAAGCCCTAAATTACAGAGATTAGAATTTAGGCCCGGTTCACCCGCAGGCTTAATCAAGCCGTAATTGCAGGACCGATCCGGCCCAACAACAGCTTTGAATAAGGTGTGGGGGACTCCCCACCCTCCCCCCGGCCTGACTATTAGCAACCACGTCTCTAAATAATGGCATGTAGGAAAATTTGAAAATGTGAACAATCGTGATGTAGGAAAAGGCGCGTTAAAATTCCAAATAGCGTGACATGTTTTTTGGAGACTTGTAAGTGCTGCTGAATGTTTGGACAAGTTTTCTGCTAACCTTTTAAAAAATTGCCTGGGTATGCTGACCAATTTTGCTTTTTAGACCTTCAGACCAAAACATAAATTCTTTTGCAAGCTCATCTTTGGAATAAGTTATCTGAGGTAAATCCAAAATACTCTCTGCTATCCAATAATTGTTTCATATAGCCTCCAATTTGTAAACCTAAAACTGCTGTCAACGTCTATATTTATGTGTAATTTGGGCCCAAAACAACTAATTGGAGTAGTTCAATCTGGAATCAACATGGCTGATTTGTTTCTTGACTGGATTGGACCCCTTTCATCTGTAGAACCCTTTCAGCAAACTACAGTCCAAAGACATTAGAATGTAAGGGGAAAAAAAAACCTTCATTGCTGGAAACCCTGCTTACAAAGATATACCGATCATTTAAATTTTCAGTGAGGGTGAGTGGAATAGGCCAGTATATAATGCATTACTTCCCCTATAAAATTGACAAACAACGACACACAATAAATCCATTCACAAATAAAAAGTCTATTAGGGCATAGTAAAAATATTACATAAAACATAATTACCACTTCAACTTCTGGGTGGTGGATATATTATATATTAATATATAATTATATATCTATATAGATATAATTACACACACTATATTGATATGCTTTAGTTGTAAATAAAACAAACAATGAAATAAACAGGATTTGTATCGCCACATCTGCAAAAGTTAGATCTAACATAATACTCTGTTCTTTTGGTGAAACCTGTTAAGAAAAAAAAATCCGCCAGAGCTGTGGTTTTTTTTTTTTTCTGTCATCTCACAATCCACAAAAAAATAAAATTGAACATAGATCAAAAAGTCGCATACTCTCCAGATTGGTACCAATAGAAACTAGACCTTGCCCCTCTCCATACAAAAAAAATATATCCAAAAACAAAAGAAACTCCTTTTTTCAGGTACTCCTCTGCCAAGTGTAATCAGAATAGAGTGGGAAACGGGGTTACCCTACTGTATGCGATGTCCAGATGGGACTACCCTTTTAATACAAAGGGCAACATAATGTGTACAGGCTGCCAGTAATGCTGTGACTTCAGCCCAAACTGTTGTACCCCTGTTTCGATGAATCAGTGCACATTCAAGAAAGAGCGCATTTTGAAGTCCCTTGCACGTTGTATTGTGCCTGAGATGTGGGGGTATTCTGGGGGTATATACATATAGTTACATATAGTTTGTCAGGCCGAAAAAAGACATACGTCCAACCAGTTCAGCCCATGATTGTAAACATATATGACTGGAGGATGGCAAAACTATTCGCATTACTGGTGGAAAAGGCAGACCAAGTTAAAAGGGGTTTACCTGAGTTGTCTTTGTGGAACTAGAAAGTGATAAATCTATGACCCGCAGTAGAACAGGTTCATACATTCAGACGCATTCTACACTGCTTTATAGCCATTTGGAACTGGCCTCTATGCGCCCAGATCATACATGTCGCCCTTTGTGTCTATATTTTCTATTAAGCGCTGTTGCTAGGGTTTAGCCAACCTATCTATGCTCTGATGACCTTGACTTTCTATCATAAACAGCCCAGGGTCACTTTTAGGACGTGTTCACACGGCTTATTCCCGACGGATTTGTGAGCCGTATTGAGCTCACAAATCCGCCGTCACTCCGGGCGGGCCGGGGGCGGGGCCGGAGCGCGGCGGGGGCGCCGCTCCCGGCCCCATAGACATGCATTATCCACGGCGCGTATTGCGCCTGGATAATGTGCATGTCACTTTCTCCCCCCGCGGCGGATTCGCCGAGCGGGGAGGAGCGACGGATTCCACTGTTCTCTATGAGAGCAGTGGATTACCGTAATGACAGGGACGGATTGGCGCCGTACTGAAGCGCAAATCCGGCGCGGAGTACGGCGCCAATCCGTGCCCAAATAAGCCGTGTGAACGAGGCCTTAGGGTTTAGGCTTGAGTAGAATATGGGTTCAGATTCACCTGGAGAATTTTTGGGGATAACGTTGTTTAAAATGACAACTTTTAAACTCGGCACATCCTTCTCTTAAAGAAGTTTCAGACTAAATTTTTTCTGTCCTTATAGGAGGAGGCAGAGAAGTCGCTCAACAACGTGGCAGCCTCTGAAACTGGCCCTGAAAACAAGATGCACACAATAGCCACCATAGCCAAAGAGGAGCGTGCCGAAGACCCTTCAAGTAACCGCCTACATTTTGATAGAGGTAAAGCATTTTTGACACGTCTGTAGTACTTGGCTCATCGCATGTACCTGTAGTCGGCAGTCATTCCTTGATGATGAAGCAGGCACGTCCACTCCTTTTTCAGGGTCTCGGAAGCGCTATAAGATTTGGTGGGGTACAGTCGACCACTGAGTCCGTGTACCTCCACTCAATCTCTTCTGCCTGATCGGACACTGGGTATGGAGAGATTTTCCTTCATGCGCGGTGGTACAGTTGTCGAGGACACGTGCGCGATACTCTCAGGGCATCGTGGTTGCCTTGGAAACTACCACCCAGCATGCAAGAGCATGTCTCCACATTTGAAGTCAGAGCGGACCAGAGAGATTCAGTGGAGGAACATTTAATGAATGCTAATGAGTAGCACACTAATTAGCATTGTTTTGCCCAAGCTGTTCACAAAGCAGACCAGATATATTCAACCTAATGCATGCTGTGTCTATTAGAGGACACATTGTGCATCCTGCCTGCAGAGCTCCCCTTTATTAAAGGAGTTGTCTGGTTCGGACAGTTCTTTCTTGTTAAAATTATCCAGCAACAATAAGTTGATCGATGTGCGTCCTATTGGCCTACTCCCTGCCTGTCCTCTTTTAAAGAATCCAGCAGTATGTATGTAAACCGGACCTGTGACCTCTCCTGACTTTTCTATTTTAGTAAATACGTGTGCTCCCCATGAAATAACAATCCTGGAGCCTCTTCTCTTATATCTCTGTGTTGTGCTGTTCCTCTGTTGTTCCTCCTAGAAATGTGTTCGTGAATCTGTCAGCTGGGTGTTACCATTCCCAATGTAGAAAGGGGTGTGTCTGACTAGGGCAGCACTGATTGGGCAATGTCAAGACTGTGCAGAGACTCCCCCACCCCATGGGTAAAACCACGTTGACAGATTAGGTAATATATTTCTAGAAGGAATAACAGAGGAACAGCACAACATAGAGATATGAGAAGAGGCTCCAGAATTGTTATTTCACAGGAAATGCAAGAATTTACTAAAACGGACACAAGGCCCTTCTTCATTACCCTGCAGCACCTTGATGGAGAAAGAAGGGATTACAGTTTTCAATGCACTGTTCGCATATTGAATGCATCTGCGAGGTGCTCCACACCAGGAGACATTCGATTTGTAGACCTTCTCTACTCAAGTGTCCTGAATAGTGGACACTCTCTTCTATAAACTAAAAATTCTGAAGAGTAATTAAAGATTAACTACTAACCTTAAGGCTATGTTCACACGGCAATGACTGGGACGTATTCTGTCCCGTATTTCGCGCAGTACTGTGCTAAATACAGGCTGAGATACGTCCCAGTCATTACAGTAATCCACAGTTCTCAGAGATTTTCGTGGCGTGCTAGTACAAAGCCCTGAAGTTCTGTTTTTCATTTGTATACTGAATTTCTTTAAAAAAAGGTACAAGGCAATACATGGGTTACTTTGTCTATGCAAAAAAAAAAAAAAATGTCTAAAAAAAACCAATATTTGGTGTAAACATCCAAAGTTTTTTTTTTTTTTTTTTTTTTACATAAACATAGGTGCATGGTGGTGTGGCAGCAGAATACAAGCACAGTCCATTATCAGCAGCACACTACTAACACTAAAAACCAATCAAAAGGCACATAGGAACTATGCATTTCTGCTACTTTGAATACATGAAAATTGGAGGTTCACAGTGTACATTTTTGATCAAAATGTAATAAGCCCACCTGCCATTTGACAAGGCGACCTCAATACAGGTGGGAACCTACTCTATAATGTTACTTCTCTTGGTGCCTGTTCAGACCTCCACGTTTCAGGGAAAGTAGATTCCAGCTACAAGCTACTCTGCATTGATTTTAAAACCTGTGCAGGTGGGCGGAGTGCAAAACCCAAAGAGGGGTCTATGTGTCATAATCTATGTCCCTAAAGCCTTGTGTATATATTATCTAGTAAGGGTGACGAAACTTTTATGATTTGGACTGTTAAATCTTAGATGCTGCCAAAGCTGGAGGGGATGCAGGAATGCCTGAAATAGAAGATAGTGAGCCAGCGAAACCAGATGTGGTCCCCACGGGTGAGTGTAAAGGGAACATATTGGGCGTTAAAGTATTTTGTGTGTTCTCCATTTGTAATGCTTTTATTAATGCATGTCTCCTGTGTAGCTGAGAAGAAGGTAGACTTTGGTGCTCTAGCAAATGAGATTGGGGAGTCTGAGAAACAACCTTCTTTGCAACCGGATTCTATTGTTAATGCCCAAGGTAAGTGATCTTTATCACTGTTGTACCCTTGAACTGTGCTGACATAAAGAGTGTGGTTTGTTAAGTGAGTTGTCTCACTACAAGGATTGCTTTAAAGATCTTGCAAAAACAAGTCACTTAGCAATATGTGCCCATTAACAGTGTCCTACCTATTCTGAGACAGCCCCTCTTGTATGGGCTGCATCAGCTCCTCAGGTCGTCAGGCTGTCAGCACTGGTTGCTATAGCTACAGACCTGGCTTCTACTGCAGCCTAAATTCAAAGTGAAACCAAGAATACAGGACTTAGGTATGATGATTCAATGTAGTGAGACAACCCCTTTAAAGTGTAACTCTAATTCATGTGTTAAAGAAAAAAGAACCCTAAAGGGACATTTTTGTCAGAGAGCGGTATTTTGTTAAAGGGGCTGTCCACCTCATTAAAAAGTGATTTAAATGACTCAAGAGCCCCGAGTAAAATGAAAAAAAGCTGCTGCTTTATCTCTGTGTTGTCTCCTTACAAATCTTTGGTAATGACATAATCACTCAATTGTTCAAATATAAGTATAATTTAAACTAGACTGATAGGGCGATGATGAGAGCAATACATGAAAGCATAGAATCAGAAAAGGTCATATATGTACCTGAAATTCATACCAGTAGAAACCTATAGATGTGAGACCGCAAAAAAACAAACTCGCAAATTTGTAGATGGAAAAACAAATAACTTTGTGCTCTGAAAAAAGTGATGTAGAGTTTAAAAGAAAAAAAGTGTAAAGTCCCAAACACAAAAATGATGTAAAGTTGGTGTCACTGAATTTACGCTTACCTGCAGAGTACACTATTGTCATTTCTACGTGTGTGAACTCTCTAAATGAAACCACAAACATGGCCAGTTGTGTTTTTTTTCCGTTACACTCCACAAACTTTTATTGTCTGTTTCTCTAATAAATTATATGACACATAAGATAGAGAAAATACAAATTGTCCTGCAAAAAAAAACCTCATAAGACACCAGATAAAGGGTTTGAGTCTGGGAAGGCAGAGATGGGGAAAATTTTTTTTAACTTAGTCACTAAAAATAGCTACATTCGGAAGAGGTTAAAAAAAAAGTATCCCCCAAAAAAAGCCCACATACACCAATGGGGGACAAAAAAAAGTTACAACTATTGTATGGTGGGGGTGTAAAAACAAAAAAGCCATTGCCAACAATTGTTTAGTTAGGAAATCTTCTGCCTAAGATGACTCCTGGCTTCCTAAAGGATTGATCTTTTTCTTTATTGGGGGGAGGTGGTCCTGCCTTTTTCACATTTCTCATATCCTGCTGATAATAATTACACATCTCAGACCATGAAAAGCCTGGATGAGGTCAGTCAAGCAATCCCTACTGCCTATCAGCGCTCACAGAGGAGATCTCAGAGAGACGAAACCAGAAAGAAGTGTACAAAGGGGAACTAATTAAAAAAAATAAAAAATAAGTGAAAAGAATTCCAATTTGATTTATTTTTTTAAAATGACAATACCATATTTTTTGGACTACAAGACGCACTGCTCCATAATACGCACCTGGTTTTAGAGGAGAAAAATAGGGGGAAAATATTATGAAGTAAAGTGTGGTAAAGCTTTCCTTCTAGGTAGGTAGATATATGCCACCTGTAGATATACATAGCCCCCTGTAGGTAGGTAGGAAGGAAGGCAGGTATATATGTAAACCAATTTAAAAAAAAAAAAAAAAATACTTGCCTGGCCCTGGCTGTACATTCGGACGATAAGACCTATAGTCTGAAAAATACGGTAATGGTCACACATTAGACTATGTTCACACAGCTTATATCCAGCATAATTGCGGGGACAGATGTCGCCCGCAATTACGCCGGCTGCCGTGTAGCGGGGGCCAACAGCTCCCCGGCCCCATAGACATGCATTATCCACGGTGCGTATCCCGCCGGGATAATGTGCATGTCACTTTCTCCCCGCTCGCGAAATCCAGCGGGCGGGGAGAAAGTGACTACAATCCATAGTTCTCTATGAGAACTGTTGATTACCGTAATGACTGGGAAGGTTTTTGAGCCATATTTCGCGCAGTACAGCCCGGAATACGGGACCAAATCCGTCCCAAAATAAGCCGTGTGAACATGGCCTTACTTGACAATATGTGAAAAAAAAATTATTTTTTTTTTATTTTTTTTTATGGTAGTGTCCTTTTCAAATTCTCTTAGAAACAATCATTACTAAAATATTCAACGTTCAAACCCACATGTACTAAAAATAAAATTAAAATGTGCCTAGTCAGGAAGCAGGGTAAACTGCCTGGGTAGGAACTGATCGAGGGCATGTTATTGCATTGATTTGCTTATGTTGTGGGCTACGTTTGTCACCTCACATCCAGTCTTGTATTAAAAAGGTTGTTTCACAAACAATTCCTATCCACAGTGTACAAACTCATATGAATGTCATCTCCCTCCTTGATCACTTTCCCACCCTTCTCTATGAGCCAAAGCAAAAGCTATTAACAAACCGCATTCGTGCATTACATGACCGGTTAGCCATGAGAATGGCTCCTTGTAATACTGCATTTTACCTTTCTAGTTTATTGCACAAAAGAATAGTTGTTGCTATAACAAATGGCATGATTGGGGTGAAGCCACAGTGGACTACAAGCTCCAGGCAGTGTTCAGTGCAATATAGAACACACATTAGCGGTAATGTAACAACCATTTAGTCTTTGCACAGTATATTTATAGTGTGGTGGTGCAGATCTTATGCAGAATGTGTAAATGAGAGATGAATGATTCCTGTGGGTCCAACTAAAGCTGAGTGCTTTGATTATGAATACAATCTTCCCGGTTGTGGGCCCTCTGGAGAGGTTTCAGCAAGCTGTATTGTATGTGGTCTAATCACTTCCAGTGCTGTAGCATCGCTTTATGCTTGCAGCATCTGGTCAGATCAGATGTGTGGAGGTCACTCACTAGGGGGCTAGAATTTTAAAAAGCCAATGTACTTCTCACCAAAGGTTAGGGATATTCGGCTTTTGGTTGCATTTTTGGGATGAACATAACATTTTTTTAAGAGTTTTTAAATTAACTAAATAAGACCATTTCTTAACTTTGGAAGGCACATGCCCAACGTTTAAGGGAGATGAGACACCCAAGTGTCACGTCAGACCTTTCGTAACCATTTACATTGTGGTCTGCATGCTAGATGACCGGTAAGGGTACCCCACCGTTACCTGAACTGGCTGATGCATTGCACTCTCCTTGATGACTCCAGCAACATTGGCAGCCATCATTTCTACTCAGTGAATAGACTTTCATCACTGAGGACCACTGGTCCCTTGTGCAGCTTAGATGTCCCCTGGCCCATGCAAGACAGTGGTGCCTAGTGGTGTGGTCAGGTCGCCTAGCACGCGGACTCCGCTGATATAAATGGTTACGAATGGTCTGACGTGACACTTGGATGTCTCTCGCCTTCCTTTTACATGCCTGGAGTTGTGCGGCATTCATCATCCGGTTCCACAAGGCATTGCTTACAATAAAGCAGTCATCAGTGTGTGATGCAGCCAAAGGACATCCACTTCGTGGCCTTTCTGTGACTTTTCCAGTCTCTCTATTGCAACCTGGTGATGACACTCTGTGACACTGTAAGCTCAGTGGCCACTTCCGTCTGAGAGCATCCTGCTTGAAGCCTAGAAATAAAATTGTTCAGCATATTAAATGGCATATGGTGCTAAGTCGAAGGATAATTTCAATCCAAATTCATCAAATCCAATATAATAGACAGCACTCCTCTTGCTAATCAAATATTTAGTTATTGAATATCCACATAGACATCATAATAGCGACGGGAACAGATTGTCAACGGTTTCAGTCACCATAAGACCTTTATTGTCAGAACTAAATAGTAAATGGCGGCCGTAGCTCGGTCTGTGTGAAGATGATATCCTCAAACACCTGTTATGGATTGTGCCATTAAGCTCCTTGTTGGGTATCGTTCACACGGCTTATTTGTGCACAAATTTCAGCCGTACTGCGCGCCGTATTTGCGCTGCAGTACGGCTGAAATCCGTCCCTGTCATTACGGTATTCCACAGTTCTCATAGAGAACAGTGGATTCAGTCTCTCCTCCCCACTCGGCGAATCCGCCGGGCGGGGAGAAAGTGACATGCACATTATTTACGGCGTGTACGCGCCGTGAATAATGTATGTCTATGGGGCCGGCGAGCAGCTGCCCCGCCCCCCTGCACGGCAGTCGGTGTAATTGCGAAGCGAAATCCGTCCCCGCAATTACGCCGGCAATCAGCCGTGTGAACCGGGCCTTAGAGACCAGCAAGTTGTGCAAAAAGTGCTGAAACATTGAACAGTTGGACATGTGTATCTAAAGTGAAGAGATGGTCTCATTGTGTTCATCCTGAAATTTCAACCAAAAGACAAATATCCCTAACTTTTTGTGAGTAGTGTATACATTGTCATTATTTTAGGGTCTGTTTTCTTGTGGCAGATCCACTTAAAGGAGAAGTATGACATCTTCTGACAGGTCTTTGTTAGTAAATACTTGTCTTCTTCATGAAATCACAATTCTGGAGCATCTTCTCTTTATATCTCTGTGTTGTGCTGTTCCTCTGTTATTCCTCCTAGAAATGTATTCCTGAATCTGTCAGGTGGGTGTTACCATTACATTTTTAAAAGCGGTGTGCCCCTGCACACATTTACATTGTCCAGTCAGTGCTGACAGTCAGACTGCGCAAAGAAACGCCCCCGACTGGTAACACCCAGCTGACAGATTGGTAATGAATTTCTAACTGGAATAACAGGGGACCCACACATCATAGCAATTTGAGGAATTCTACTCCAGAATTGCCATTTTGCAAAGAACACACATATTTACTAAAACGGACACGTCCGGTACAGCCAAAGGTTCTAGACGGGTCTGTTTCTGTATTTCCCATGGAATAACAGTTCTGGAGCATCTCAGAATAGCATTTTGTTGTTCTGTGTGAAAACGTAGGAATAAATTGACAACTGGATTTTACCATTCTCCTTGTGGTTAGAATGTGTCAGTATTGCCTCTCACACATGGTCCTGTAGTGATAATCATGTAAAGGCACACATTCTTTTCACAAGGGGATTGGTAATGCTCAATTGTCACTTCATTCATACACTTCCAAGACAAATTACAGAGGAATAGAGAATACAACAGATGCTCCAGAATTATTACATCTATGGAGAATACAAGTGTTCCCTAAAACCAGTGGAAGAGTGAAGAAATCGTGCGATACGGTACAATATTATACTGCTAAAACAAACCAATCAGAAGAGCGGGCGGCTACACTAAAAAACAATTTTGAGTGGTGTATTTTTGGGATAAGAGCAAATTTGTCATTTCCTTTTTTTTTTTTTTTTTTTTTTTTTTTTTTTTTTTTATTTTTTTTTCCCCCCCCCCCTATTTTAAACCCAAGTACCTTCCCCCCCCCGGGTGCCAAAAGGGGTTTCTGCGTCTCCCATTGAAGATAATGCTCTGCGCTTTGGTCAGATGCCTCATCAGCAAAATCTGAAAGAGCCCAAGTCCATGATCTTTCCAAATATAAAGCAGAGTGAGTAAAATTTGGCTGAGTTTTTTCCCAAAAAAATCCGTTTTTTTCTCTGGAAAGACCATGTTTAAAAACAAAGAGGACCACAGCGGTGGTAGAAAATTTCCGTCACAGTTTGGTCCTTTTTGGAAAACCTCAGGGGCTGTTTTGGGGCCCATTTGTTTTTTAAAAAAAGTTTTTGGGGGTTTAAAGGCACGTCCCCCCCGGGGAAGCACTTTTTAACGCAAATACAAAAAATTTAGGGGACGAAATTCCACTTTAATGCGTAGGGAAAGAAAAACCTTTTATGGCAGGGAGGGTGCGTTGCCTTTTCCTGTGGGCCCTGATCGGGTTATTACGACTCAGGGTGGACTTAATTAAAATATATATTGTTTGGGAAATTTTTAAAGGGGTTTTGCCACAATCTAAATTTCAAACCTCCTGCATCCACCCTCTTCAGCTCGTGTGCTCAAAGGGGGGGGTTTGTAAATTTTTTTTTAAAATTCCATAAAAATGCGACCCGGCGGGAAATGACCCGCAATCCTTTTTACCCTCTCTAGTCAAAGAAAGGTCTGTTTATGTAGTTTTTTTCTGTGAAGCCCCAATTTTAGCTCAGAGGTAAATTTTTTCCCTTTAACAGCAAAAAGGGCCCCTTTGGGTTCACTTTTTTGGCTGATTTTGAAACTTTTCACCCGTACGGTGCCCCGAAATTTGCGTTTGGCAGTACGGCAAAAAATCCGTCCCTGTCTTAGGGAAATCCACATTTCTCTAGGGAACTTTTGGATTTTTTCTCTCCATAACATGTAAAATTTTTTAAGGGCGTGTACGCGCCGTGAATAAAAACTTTTTCCTATGCACCGGGCGTAACTGGGGGGGAAATCCGTCCCAAAATTACTTCGCTTAAAACCGTGTGAACTGGCCCTAAGGGCCCTTTGGGTTTAAAATAGTAAAAAAAAAAGGAAGGTCACTCACCCCAAAAAAACAATAATCCACTGTAATGGGGGAAATTTCCCGCACCCTTTCGAGTCCAAAGACGAAAACCAAAAAAACCCTTGTGAAATTTTTGGTAAATGAAAGCATAACCACCAAACGGTATGGGCAAAAAACCCAAATTCCTTTGTTGAAAAAAAACCCAATTAAAATGCAGCTTTTCCCATGGGCATACTAAATCCTCAAAACATAAGAAACGGGGTAAACCCCCGGTTTTTTTTTTTTGGGTGTCTATTCACCCTTAAAAACTAGCTAAAAAAAAAGCAAGGGGAGACAACCCCCTTTAAAACTATTTCTTTCCAAATCCTTTCACACTTTCTTTTTTGTTTGGGGGGGGAGGGAAAAACATTGTTGTCCGTTCCCCCCGGGCACTAAATTTCCCGCTAATCGACAATTCTTTTATTTAAAAAAAACTAATTTTCCCCCCTTCAACACCTATTAAAAAGTAAAATCAAATTTTAAAGGGGAAAAATTTATAAGATTTTTTTTTTTTTTTTTTTGGCAGTAAAATTTTATTTTTATTTTTTTAAAGTTTTAAAATCCGGACTTGAGGCTTTAGCTGCAGATGAACTGGAAATGTGCAAAAACCGGGCCCCAGTACATTTTTATTTTCAGAATTTTTTTGCTTCCCGGGGTTTTGAACAAAAATTGGGTAAAATCTGCTAAAATGAGTACATGTTTCCCCAAAAATGAACGGCTTTGTATTTAAAAAATTTGCACCCAAACTATTTGCCTTTTCTACTTTTTAAAATGGGTCCCCTTTAAATTTTCTTATTTTTTTTTAATTGGCAAATTCGCTGAAAAAGTCCGCAGCATTTCCATTTCCCCTAAAGGATTTTTTTCTAAGGGGAATTTTATTTTTCCCGGCAAATTTTTCAAAAAAATCCACAGGGAAAAGGGGCAGAACAAACCAAAAACCAAATTTGGGAATTTTGATATATAGTTGGTGTGAATTTTCCTGCAAATTATGTGCAAAAAAAAAAGTACAACAATGCATTTAATTGTGGAAGTTCACTAAACCTTTGATGGAACCCGCGTGCAGGTCAAATTTTCACAGGTGAAAAATTCTGCAGTGTATGTGGCGGTCTGTGCTTTAAGCCAAGTCCACACATAGCGCCTGCGTGGTGGTCGAGGTGTGGCCAAAATCACACTGTGGGCCCCAGGGGCGGTTCATTTTTTCAGGCTGGTTTTCCTTGTTTAAAAAACCTTTTATGTTGATTCAAATTTTTTAACCCCTTTCCCCAAAATTTAGAAAACCCTATAAACAATAATATACCCAGGATAATGTAAATAAATTGATAATAAATGAGAGCTTAGACAACCCAATATAAAATACTAACAACCGAAAAAAGGGGGGAGGCCAATATTTAAAGATCCCCTAAAAAAAAAAAAAAAAAAACATTAAAAAACAATAAAAGAAAAAAAAATTTTGTATTTAACCCCCCCCACAACCCCCCGCCCCCCCCCCAAAATTCCCCCCCCAAAGAAAACCCAAACAAATTGCCCCCCCCAAAAGAAAGCCCCCCCTTCCCCCCCAGAAAAAAAACCCCCCCCCCCCCCCCCCGCCCCCCCCCCTCCCCCCCCTGAAAGCCCCCCCCAGGGGTTCCTAGCCCCCCCCCCCCCCGGGTCCCCGCCCCCATCTAAATTTGTCAAAAAATCCCTGGTTGGAACCCCGGGGAAAAACGGGGTTTTTATTATTTTTCCAGGTTTTTTTTTTTTTTTTTTTATTTTAATTTTTGGGGTTATATACTTTAGGTACATTTTTCCACTCTTAATTTTTTTGGGGCCCCGATTTATTTTTCACATGATTTTTTTTTATTTAGTGTATATTGGGACCCTAGACCCCTGTTTTTTTTCCCTTTTTTTTAAAACTGGGTGGTGGGGATTTCATTTGGGGATTTTTTTGTTTTCTTTTGGAATTTTTTTTGCAATATTTTTTCATACTTTTATGAAGAAAAAAAGTTTTTTCTATGATCCCTTTAAAAATTTGGGACCCCCCCCTTTAAACCCACTTTTGACATATTTGTACATCAAAAATGCCAGTAAGGGTGTACAGATTGGGGCCCCCCGCTGAGGGTTTTCCCCCCCCCTACTTGGGAGGGAATGGATCATTTTAGGGCGCACCCACGGGCAGTTGGGAAAAAATACCCGGCCGGTTTTGGGCCCGCCGGTATTTTTTCCGGTTTTGCGGCCCCTCCCCCACACCCGGGGGGGGGCGGCTTTTCCCAAAGATAGCGGGGAAACCCGCCCTCCCCCCTTCCCCTTTAAATTGGTTTTATATTCCGTCCAAACCAGACGGAAGAATGAACATGTTCCAAAGTTTTGGGGCCCGGGGGCAAAACCTCGGGCGGGGAAACCCCCCCCAGTGGGGACTCTGCACGGGTTTTTTTCCCTTAAAAGCCCCAAATTTTGCTCTTTTTCGGAACCCCCTTTTTTTTCAGGGGGCTGAAAAAAACCCCAAAACCGGGCCGAAAACCTGTGCAGTGGGGACATGTCCTTACAGTCGGGGACTTGCCACAAACACCAGGTGGGAGACCCGCCCCCAATTTCTGGGCCTTTATTTTCCTTTTTTGATGCAGAAGGGTACATGCGTGAGAAAAGGGGCCGTGCCCACCCCCAAATTTTTTCAAAACGCCCCTCCCCCCTTATTTTTCCCTTCTTTGGCCCAAATCTATTGAAACCCGAAAAACTTTTTATAAATCTAAAAACTGGGCTTTTTCCCAGTTGGCCCCGCCTTTTTTTTCCCCCCTCCTCAAACTTTCCTTTCTAGGGGGTTTTTTAAAGGGTTTTCTCATCCAAAGTTTTTTAAACGGTGCATGAAGAAATAATGCTGCTTTGCCTGGGCACTTCCCTTTTCAAATGTTTTGTAATTAACACAGGGGCTCTGTATTCAAAACCCCCTAATTTGATAAATTTTTCATGCTGGGCAGGGGCCCGGGGAACTTTTGAGTTTAAAATAAAAAAAGCAGAAATTTGTGGCTTTTGTCTAAAAAATCAGAAACACACAAGCTTTCACTTCCCCGGGGTTCTGTGCGCTGCCCCACGCCTTGTTTATGACATCACTCCCTGGGTATCAAAAGAAAAATACCGCAAGGTGGGAGAAAATACACCCGGTCTTCCATTTTGGGGAACCCCGAGAGAGCCAGAAGGGATAAAATCCCTTGTACTCCCCAAAAAAACAAAAAAACCACCCCAATATATTTGGAAAAACCCCTTTATTTAGTGTTCCCCACAATTTGAAAGCTAAACTTTGTACGAGACCCAAACCCCCTTTTAAACTTTCACTGCCGGGCTAAATTTCTTGGGTGGGATCAGTTGAGCCCCCAATCCCCCTCCTCTTCCCCCCCTTCAATACATTGCGGGGTGGGGCCCCCACAAAACCCGGGGCCCGGGAAAGGGGGAGGGGATGGGCCTGGGGCCTGGGGAAGCAGCCATAGATGCGGGCAGGGAGAAGTAATGCAGCGCACACTGAGGAATCTTCCAAACCATAATGAACAATATAAAGACAAGTTAGCCAGTGGCCGGGGCCAGGGAAAAGCGAACCCTGGGGCTAGAATCATGAGCGTTCACAATTACCGGCCCTGTGGGCGATTCGGGAAACCCCCGAACACCAAAACCGGGTGGAACTGGGAAGCGACAAAAAAAAGTCTAAGGAAAAAGGAAAAAGAACGGCAAGAAGCTACATAATGTTTTTAATTTACATTTTAATTAAAAACTATTAAAAAAAAAATGACGATTTTTGGGAAATTTTAAAAGAGTGGGGAAAAAACCCCTTTTAAAGGTTTTTTTCCATGAATAAAAAATTATGGGTTAAGATTAAAAAATTTAAAAAATAAACTTTTTTATATTTTTTAAAAATTCTGTAGCACTTTTTTTTTTAGCTGATGCATAGTAAAACCCCCTCACTCTTTGGGATTTTCCAGTAAAGACTCCCTCTTTCCTTTTGGCCAAAAACTTTCTCAAAACATCACCTTTTTCTCTCCATTTCAGTTTCCGTTTTTCCCCTTCCCGATTTTGTAACCCCACACACTTAAACTGAGCTTTAAACCCCAAAGGTTCTGTCCCTTCTACTCCTTTCCTTTTGGAAATCCCTTTTTAATTAAAAAAAGCAATTAAAGAAAAGGGAAAAAAAAAAACCTCATCAGGTAGGGGCTTTTTGGGAAAAAAAAAATTTCCAAAGTTTGCTTTTTCCCGCAGGATTTTAACCCCAGACCCCTTTTTGGGCAAGCAGAAAAGGGGAAAACCCCTCTCCTTTCTTTTTAGCTACCCAAGCTTTACTTTAAACCAAACCTTTTTTTGACTAAGTGAGCACAGGGTGGGGGAAAAGGGTTTAATGGGTCAAGCCCGCTTTTATTTTGTTAAAAGCAGTTTTAAAACAAAAACAAACCCCCCCCTTTTTAAAACACTGAAAGCTGAACGGAAAAAACCCGCTTTAAATTCCTTCGTGGTAAAATCCCAAATTTAAAAAAAACATCCCCTTTTTTCATTTTTCAAAAAAAAAAGCACATAATTTTCCATTTAAAAATCAAATTTTTAATTTTCATTTATCCTTTCTTATCCCCATTCAATGGAAACACCGTAGAAGAAAAAAAATTCGTGCCAAAATTGCATGTTTCAGGTCCCCAAAAACTTGAAATAAAAAAATGATCAAATATAGTACCATTAAAAACTACATTTGAGCCTGAAAAGAAACGAGCCCTCACTTAGGTCCATCAATTTAAAGATAAAGAAAGTTAGTGGTTGCAGAAAATGGTGCTGTAGCGCAAATTTAAAATAGAGAGCAACAAATTTTAAAAGTACTAAAACACCATGGAAACTCTACAGATTTTGTATTACCAGAATTGTATCGACTTGCAGAATACAAGCCAAAAGTGAACTCCAAAAATGAAACCCACTGCAAAATGGTGCAAATGCTTTTTATGTTTTTACGGTTTTCCACTACATTTATATGGTATCGTTAATAGTACCAATAAAAATTCCATCTTGTACCACAAAAAAAAAGCCCTAAGAGGGGTATGTAGATGAAAAAATAAAGTTATGGCTCTTGGCAAGTAGGAAAGGGCTAAAGAAAAATCGCTGCAGAGTCGAGGAGTTAAATGTGGTGAATGTCCAGCTATAAACAAGCAACTAGCTTGAAGCTTAAAGGGGTTTTGCCACGTTCTCATTTCATACCTCCTGCATTCAGCTCTGTGCGCTTAGAAGGGGGTGTGTGATTTGTTTGAATTGCATATCATGTGACCCAGCAGGATGACATCACCATGCCTTTCCTCACTGTAGTAAAAGATAGGTCTGTTTATGTAAAGCATTGTGAGTAGCTCAGAGGCAAAGCTTTTGCCTCTCAGTACAAGGGTCCTAGGTTCAAATCCCTGCAGGAACCAAACCTGTGGATTTTCTTTTTCTCTTTATCAATGCACATAGCTCATTGAGGTTTCTTTTTTATTTATTTGCACTGTTTGACTAATTACTAAGGAGTACAGAAGACAGGAGTAGAGTGACAGCATCTGGGGTTTGAACACTCAGTAGCTGCCTGAGAAGAGAAGTGATATCTGACCAGGAGTGAGGAGCTCTCGGCCCTGGTCGTATCCCCTAGAGATGAGCTGTAAACAATGGATCACTAAAGGAGCAGCTAAAACAAAAACAGAGCAGAATTTTTAATAATAATGAAAGGTGAAAATGTTTATTTCATTTGCAAGCTTCCCACATCAATTTTACTTCATGGCAAAACCCCATTTAAAGGAGTTGTCTCACTACAGGCTTTCAGTCTACCTCAGTGTGTCTGGTAGCATAGGATATTTGAATTCAGGAGCGTGCTTCTTGTCTGCCTCTTCTCCTCCCCCTTCCCCCTCCCCTCAGCACACAGACAGCTCTCCTCCTCCTTGGACTGCAGTAACTTCTATACAGCAGGAGGAGTGCGAGGGGGTTTGCTGCCAGAGTTAACCCTGTGTGTGCCTGCCTAGATCTGCTGCTCACTGCTGGATCATCTGCACTGTGCTGCTGTGGCTGAGCTCTTGCTGCTCCTCTCCAGAGTCAGGAGACAGTAGGGACAGGGCTGATCTATGAGTGTGGAGAGGTCTGTGAAGCTGTGTATGCTAATAGCAGAGCAGGGGGGATGTAAGTGTTCCTATACCCCCTGCTTAGCATACAAATCTCCACGGCTATCTCAAGCAACAACAAACACTGTTCTCCCATTAGAACAGACACAGGGCAGCTGTAAAGTGTGTTACTATAATCACCATGTGTCACTAATACAGCAGAGCAGGGAGGGATATGAAGCGTTCACCTGCCCCCCTGATCTGTTCTATTAGTATAGTCAAAGCTCCACAGACACATCATGATTATAGCAACACACTTCACTTCTGTCACATCATACTGACCACAGATCAGCCTCACTTCTGCTCTCCTCAATCTGTGTAGAGAGCAGGAGGGAGCAGGCACACACAGGGTTAATCCAGGCAGCACAGCTACACAGAAGTCCTCCCCCTCCCTTCCCTACTGAAGCATCACAAGTGCCCTCATACTGTGCGGGAGGGGCTCTGTGCTCCAACCTGTATTGATAAGCTGATGATGTCACCAGCACTGGCAGCCAGTGAGATAAAAATCAACAAGTCGGTGGCTATAGTGATTTGAGAAGCTGATGCACTCCTACTACCAGGGATAACTCAAACTCAGTAGAACTTTTGTAATGAACATATATTGCAAAGCTGCTTGTTTTTTAAAGATCTTTTAATTAAAATCCAATCATTGTAGTGAGACAATCCCTTTAAGGGTATGTTTTTCGGATCCGTTTTAAGAATTGACATGTCAATTCTACTTGCGTTTTACGCAAGTGAAATCCCCCTAGTAAACAATGGGGTGTGCTTTTGGAGCCTGAAAAAAAAACGGATCCAAAAGCGCAACATACTTTTTGGTACGTTTTGGATGCACTTTTGAAATTAAAAGCACATCCGAAAAACGTATTGGATTAAAATTTGAAGTGAGATGCACTAAATCGGCCACTAGAGGTCTCATTTTAACTAGAAGAACTGTTTGAACTTTATTAACCTAATGACCCAATAGAGGGCGCTTTCAGCATTTTACATATTTAATCTCATAAATCGCTTTTTATGTGTATTGAATTATATAAAAGCAGTTTTTTAGTATAAAATGGGTGTTTATTGAAGTTTTAACTAATACATTTATTAATGTTGTAGTTTATTATAGAATGTTGGTTTTAGTATTAGGCCATGTTCACACAGCTTATTTGGGCACGTATATCAGCCCGTATTTTGCGGCGTACTGCGCAAATTACGGGCTGAAATATGGCCCAGTCATTCAGTAATCCACAGTTCTCTATGAGAACTATGGATTACGTCTCCTCTCCCCGCTCGGAGAATCCGCCAAGTGGGGAGAGAAGCGACATGTCAATTTCTAGCGGCGTATACGCGCCGCTAGTAATGATAGTCTATGGGCCGGCGAAGTGCCAGCCCCCCGCCCCCGTCCACACTGCATAATTGCCGCAATTAAGCCGTGTGAACATGGTCTTCTAATGAAACCATTCAATATTCTATAATAAACTATTTATCTAAAACAAATACATTTATTAGTTAAAACTTCTATAATTTCTATAAACACCCATTCTATACTAAAAAACTGCTTTTATATAATTCAATACATATAAAAAGCAATTTATAAGATTAAACACATAAAATGCGTCCTCTATTGGGCTTCATCTGAAACGCATGTAAAATGCTTTCAGTTGAAGCACCCTCTATTAGACTTCATAGGAAACACATATAAAATGCTTTGTTATAGAGCCCTCTACTAGGCTTCGTAAGAAACACATGTAAAATGCTTTCAGTTATAGCGCCCTCTATATGCACCCTCTTACACTACAACTTAAGTGAAAATGTAGGTCATTAGATTACTAAAGTTCAAACAGCTCTTTAGAGACCTCTAGGGGCCGATTTAGTATATTACATACATACATACATACATACATACATACGTAATGGTAAAGTATCTTACTATATTATTTAAGATTCTTCCTTTTTAAACTACAACCTGTGTATATATATTGAAAAAAAGGATCCAAAAACCGCATGCAAAACACACCCAAAAAAGCATTAGCTGCTGCGGTTTTGGATACGTTTTTGGGATGCAGTTTTCAATGAGTTTTTCTTTTAGTGAAAAACGGATCAAAAAAATTGATCCAAAACATACCCTAAGTCATCGTTAAGAACACACCCACAGGTCAGTGCGCTTTTGTCTGTAATGTGGGTGCTATATGTCAACTTGGCTTTAGTCTGCGCTTCTAGATAAAATGAAAGTAAGAAAAAATGATGCTAAGGCCTCGTTCACACGGTTTATTTCGCCGCGGATTTGCCGACGGATTGACTATCGTCAATCCGTCGGCAAATCAGTCAGAAACAAGTCACAGCCTATTTACTATTGTTTTCAATAGAAAATACGGCTCGTCGTTCACACGACGCATAAGTTCCGTGCCGGATTGCCGCCGCGGATTGACAAACGGAAAATCCGGACGGAAAAACAATGTCTTTCAATTATTTACGGACGGATTCACCACCTACAATGATTGGAGATGGTTTGAATCCGTCGGGAAATCAGTTACAAATACTTCCCAACTTAGTGGAGCTTATTTTGCAACTGATTTTTCAACGGGATTTCAAAACGTATTTACGATCGGCAATCCGTTTGTAAATACGTTCTGAAATAAGCCGTGTGAACGAGGCCTAAAAGTTTGGGGGTTTTTTTCCTATAGAAAAATCACTTTTACACCAATAGTAATGATGGTAATATCTGCTATGTTGTCACCAAGCATTCCCCATATCTAGTATTCTAAAGCAATCGTGGAGTAGGATTTTTTTGGAAAAGTTTCTGTAGTTTGACATATTTATGTATCTTTCATGAGCAGCAGAGAACTTAGTGCTGCTCCAGTTCTAGGAACATAAAGTAAATAGCGTCACACAGTTGTGTTCACACAATGGATTCTAAAGAGAAATTCAAAGTAGATTCCATGTTGGATTTCCCGTTAAAATCCTCATGTTTTCCACCGTCCATTTTCCACACATTGGACCTCAAATCTGTGTTGCGGCAAAAAAATAACCAGAATGAACATGTTGATTCTTTTGAGTGGATCCTCATTGGTTCCTTCTTGGGGAGGAGTGAGGTGGAAGAGTCCCAGTGCAATGCTGATGGAGGAAGCGTGATACTTGCTGGGAGACTTTAGGTCCTTGCATTCGTGTGGATGTTAGGGGCTGTTCACACTGTGTTTTTGGATCTGTGTTGGATGTAGCTGGGTCGCACCCTGTAGTTTAAAATAGGGCTCCTGCTGCGTCTTTTGGAATAAGAATTGACATGTCAATTCTTGTGACTGATCCGAAAGACACAATGAGACGCATCGGTGATCACTCGTGTGAACACCAATGCGTGTTTCATATTAAAAGCAATGTAAATCACATTACTATTTTTTAGATATGTGTTTGGGGGCCGACAACGGATCTTAACATGTTTCTAAAAGCGTATGTTCACACGGGTTAAATTGGGACGTATTTTGCGGCGTACTGTTCCCAAATATGAGCGAAATACGTCCCATTCATCATGGTAATCCACAGTTCTCATAGAGAACTATAGATTACGCCTCCTCTCCCTGCTCGGACAATACGACGCACGAGGAGATAAGTGACATGTCAATTACTAGCGGCGAATACGCTAGTAATGAATGTCTATGGGGCCGGCAGGCTCCCGGCCCCCATGGCCCGTGGGTATTGGCGCCAGCTCCCGTAGTCCCGGCGTAATTCGGGGCGAAATACGTCCCGCAATTATGCCGTGTGAACTTAGCATAACTGTTACATGTTCCACCTTCTTAAATATTGTTGCAGACCAGATACACCCCTTCATTGTAACAGAGTTTCTTAATGATAGTGGCGTCTCTTAGGCAATGTTCACGGATTTCGCCCACAGTTACGACTTGAATAAGGGGCGGGGGCGCGGTGGGGGAGCTGCCCGCCGGCCCCATAGACAATGTACGCGCCGTAAATAATGTGCATGTCACTTTCTCCCCGCCCTGCGGATTTGCCGAGGGGGGAGGGGAGACAGAATCCATAGTTCTCTATGAGAACTGTGGATTACCGTAATGACTGGGACGGATTGGAGCCATACTGCAACACAAATACGGCGAGCAGTACTGCTCCAATCCACGCCCAAATAAGCCGTGTGAACGAGGCCTTAGTGGGATAATGCAGCCTGCCACACTGCAAAAATTGTTGTGGGATGCTTTGAGCAACATGACAGAGTTCAAGATGTTGGCTTGCCCTCTAGATTTCACATAACTCAATCTGATTAAAGGGAGTTTTCCCATCTGGCTGTTTTATACAGCCTGCTTTTCACAGCCAGCGTTCTGTTCCTCAGCTCTACTATTCCGAGCTGAGCCAGTTAGAGGGACGTTGAGGATGGAAGGGTTTGAACAGCAGAGCACATAGTGCTATGGAGTGTTTAATTTTGTGAGTAAGAAAGATAAGCTCCTGTGCTGCTGATAAGACACAGTAGGGAGTCACTACCCAACCAAGGCACAAAGAGGTGATCGGTAACCTAGGTTGTGTACACAAGCAGGAAATGAGAACTGCTCTGGCTCTGAAAGGAAGCAAAATCAAAACAGCAATGTATTTAGTAATAGTCTTTTGCCTTTATGTTTAAAGCTAATTAGTGAGTTGGGAATACCCCTTTAAAAGTCTGTGGGATATGCTGGAAAAGCAACTTTAATTCATGGAAGCCCATGGAGACCTGCTACATCATGTTAGTGCCAGATACCACAGGCCACCTTTAGAGGACTTGTGGAGTCCATTCCTCAACAACTTTTTTAGCAGCATGAGGGAGGCTTTCATAATATAATTCAGCTGGTATGGCTGAACGGTGTGTATAGCTCCTTTTCTCTATGCCGTGTGCCAGGCTACTTCGTTTTAATTACGTCTTGATTATTGCTGCTTATGTAACACGTGCTTCTAGTTGGTTAATTAAACTTTTGGCCTCCCCTGCGTGAAAATTTCGTACTGGAAATAATAAGAACTGGAGTTACAGTTACACTATGGCAGATTGATGGAAACTGATGCCAGGTTTTTCCACCTTGTGGGCCGGGAAAGGGGTTTTTAGAACTGTTTTGGTTGGGGTGGGGAAATTTTCAGGCGCTCATTGGCAGTAATGGAGCAAATGCCATCATAAAACTGTCAAAATCAATTTGATTTCAATCGAGGGCAGCAAACGTGAATATTGCATCAAGTATGATGGGAATCCCGGGAGATACGCCAAAAGGTTTGTGCTGCCTAGAAGTGTTCATTGTGTTGTATCTCCTTGTATAATGTGTTTGTGTATGTGTGTATATGTATGTGTGTGTGTGTGTGTGTGTTAGTATATATGTATATATATGTATATATTATATATATATATATATATATATATATATATATATATATATATATATATATATATATATATATTATAATATAATAGAGGGAGAGACACTGGGCTCTGTGATATGTAGGGTTATATGATAGAGGAGTGAAGCTGAGCTCTGTGATATAAAAATATATAATAATATATATATATATATATAATATATATATAATTATATATAATATATATATATAGGGTTATAAGATAGGAGAGGAGCTGAGCTCTGTGATATATAGGGTTATATGACAGGGGGAGAGAAGCTGAGCTCTGTGATATATAGGGTTATATGATAGAGGGAGAGAGGCTGAGCTCTGTGATATATAGGGTTATATGATAGAGGGAGAGAGGCTGAGCTCTGTGATATATAGGGTTATATGATAGAGGGAGAGAAGCTGAGCTCTGTGATATATAGGATTATATGACAGAGGAGGGAAGCTGAGCTCTGTGATATATAGGGTTATATGATAGAGGAGTGAAGCTGAGCTCTGTGATATATAGGGTTATATGACAGGGGAGAGGAGCTGAGCTCTGTGATATATAGGGTTATATGATAGAGGAGAGGAGCTGAGATCTGATATATAGGGTTATATGATACAGGAGTGAAGCTGAGCTCTGTGATATATATAGGGTTATAAGATAGGAGAGGAGCTGAGCTCTGTATATAAGGGTTATATGATAGAGAGGAGCTGAGCCTGTGATATAGGGTTATATAGAGGAGAGAAGCTGAGCTCTGTGATATATAGGGTTATATGATAGGAGAGGAGCTGAGCTCTGTGATATATAGGGTTATATGATAGGAGAGAAGCTGAGCTCTGTGATATATAGGGTTATATGATAGAGGAGTGAAGCTGAGCTCTGTGATATATATTGTGTTATTAGATAGGAGAGGAGCTGAGCTCTGTGATATATAGGGTTATATGATAGGAGAGGAGCTGAGCTCTGTGATATATAGGGTTATATGATAGGAGAGGAGCTGAGCTCTGATATATAGGGTTATATGATAGGAGAGGAGCTGAGCTCTGTGATATATAGGGTTATATGATAGAAGGATAGAAGCTGAGCTCTGTGATATATAGGGTTATATGATAGAAGGAGAGGAGCTGAGCTCTGATATATAGGGTTATATGATAGGGGGAGAGGAGCTGAGCTCTGTGATATATAGGAAGAGGATCTTCTCTGCGATTTTACACAACACTCAGTGAGTGCTGAACTTGATTGCTTTTACCATATTTGTGAGGGGCACTTATGCTCTGCAGTACGCCCTGCAAATACATCGTGTGTACATACCTTTAATAGATTGTATCAAGCAGCGGCTGTGGAGATCGGATTCTGTGCAGGTGTTGTCAGAATTTAGGGGACATTTTTGGTTTCCTGTACTCTGTGAATGGGATTGCTTTGGTATGGATGGCACCCAACTCACTTACAGCTACTACAAGGCGGCAGCAGCAAGGAACTTGATATTCTTCTGCTCCAGTGAGTTCTTCTATAGGAATCCCTCCTGCTTGTGAAGAGGGAGATACTAAGTAGCTCGTAACGGAGCTCATTATATAAAGTGGCTCCGGTGTACATTAAGCTCCCCTCCCCCGCTTAAGTAGTTTTTGTTGCAGTATAGTAACACTTGACAACCTGTTATTAATGCATGATCCCCTGGTTAATGAACCATGCATGCCCATTTATTCTGGACTTATGCCTGCACCCATCTAACATCCTTACAATCTATATTTATGGAAACAGAAATGGCAGTAATCTTATTAAAGCAGTTTTCCATGTCCTGAAAAAAAAGATTATGCTCCTGGGGCCCCATAACAACTTCAACACCCCCCTCCCCCCCACACACACACACTATAATTGCCCTATGTCGGTCCATAGTCTTCTGTTTCTGAAATGCCCCTTCTGAACGGGCATATCCATGCTGCAGCCAATCGGTGGCTATAGTGGAAACCTGCCCACTTGAACGTGACATTACAAAAACCGAAGAGCTGGCGCTGGAATTCGGACCAGAGGAGGGCGCGTGTGTTGTTTCTCTTCTTTTTTAAATAGGGCAGCAGGAGCATAATAATTTTCAGGACATGGCCAACCAAAAACATTGTCACAAAATTGCCACATGGCGCTGCCATACTGTTGGGTGACCACTATTGTGCTAATGCATTTATATATGTCGGCCTATGGAGGGAAACTTAACACTTAATAGTTTATGCTGCAGACAACACTGTGGCCTGCAATCACCAGCCTGGGATGGGGGGCGGGGGTTGACTGAGAATAATGCCGTACCACCCGCTCACCTGCTACCCGCGCACCCATAGCGAAGGAGCGGGGAGGAGGGGCGAATCGGGGGGATGGAGCAAAAAAGGAAGCCATCACATCCAAACTCGATCCACTGTGCCCTGCACTCTGCAGTGTAGCGGATGGATATTTAGACATACATTGTGCTGGTGTTGTCATGGGACCCCCACAAAGCCTCTCTGTTCTGAAGCAGTGGTGGATAATTACAGCCGAACATTTAAAAGGGTTTTACTGTGAACAAATATTTACAACACTTGTCGATCACATCTAGCTGCAAGCCGTCTGTGCATGAGGAGGGTTACACGCCTAATATAGCCCAGTGACTGTGCCCGCCAGGGCTGTGGAGTCGGCAAGCCAAAGCCCCGACTCCTCAATTTCCCAAAGCTCCTACTCCTGACTTCCTCATACACGGCGCATGTTTAAGTGATAACTTTACTGTAGTAAAATGGTAACATCCGGCTGTTTATCACCTTATGATACAATAATCGAGCTATTTAGGTAGAACAGAAACTGACAAGCAAAAGGGTAACAATGTTTTCATTTTTTTAACACTTGTGGGTAGAGTTGAAGAAAAAGCTGTATTTGTATCCAAGTCCAGTCTGCACCAACATTGGGAATGTGTAGAAGAGACCTGGGATCAGATTTTGGTCAAGATATGCTTGAATCTGATCCAGAGCCCAGAAGGATTCAGGCAGAGCTGAAAACCAAAGGCAGATTTCCCAAATACTAACAAAATAATAGAAATTAACATTTTGATTTTTAGGAGCAAAACAGTAACAATGCAGTTACAGGAAAGAATTTGCAGAACTGAGCAGATGCTAAATACTTGCAAGTCAAATTTATGTATAAGATATGTAAGATGACTGTATATAAAATTACAGTAGCCTCATGTACAAAGCTGTAGTGGATGGTGAGATATGGAGCCTGAAAGTCACAAGTTCACAACATTGTTACCATTTTGCACGTCAGTGTAACATATATTTATTGGATATGACTTTAGAACACAAAAAATGTAAATATGCAAAACACTACAGGAACATTTGTAGAGTCTTAATTTGTTCTGAGAAATAGTATTGCCTCCATCAGATCCTGCATACCTCATGTCTGATATCATTATTTCCAGGCTAGAGAACGGCCTCTCTACACTAACTTGGGTTGGGGGCAAAGCGGTGACCACAGGGGAACATCCTAAAAATGCGGGTAAAAAAGGAATTCTTCGGCCACAGTCAGTTTTGAGAAGGTTAAACTTTCTACTTTTTAAAGGGGTAAAAATTTTTGCTAAAATTGTTGCGGGGGAGGGAATTTTTTTCCCCGGGGCAGCGCTTTGCCTGCTCCATTAAACAATTCCCCCTCCCCATTTTGTTTGGGGCTGAAGATAGGGAGCAGTAGCACTGGCCGACCCAATTCCTCTTGCTCTTTGCATCAACTAACGGGCCCAACTTTTTTATTTTTGGGAGTCAGTCGGTCCTTTTTTGACGATCCGATCCGCAAAATACCACCGACTCCCCCCAAACCCCCGGGCCCGCTATATTGGGAGCTCCTATAGAATTGAATGGGGAGGACAGCCGAAAGCATTGCCCTCCTCATTTTCCTATACGGGCGGCTGAGAGCTGACCTATGCAGTCAATGTTCGATCGAGGTAAAACTCCTTCAAATGGATTTATTTTCTGTTATGGTCACCGTCCGGGGAGGTGATATCTACTAGTGTGTGTTTGTGGGTATATATGTGGTGCTGTATTTTTTATACCACGGGGATTACGCCTTTCATTGTTTATTTTTCCCATTTTTTTCTTAATTTTATGTGCCCCTGTTCTATATAACTGTGTTAAATCCTAGTTGCTGACTGCTGTTATCATAGACTCTTCCCCCTTGTATAGGATCATGCACTCCTTTTAATATACTATACTGTGTGCATACCATCCCTCGTCCTGGCGTATTTTTAGGTCTCGGCATTGCTTTGACAAGTACGAATTTTTCAATGCGCAGTCTGTGGGAAAAATCCCCGCCTGTCGTACTGAGTTTCCTAAATTTTTTCCGCATTTTCCCCTTCCTTCTTCCTTCTTCTATCCCTTTCTGCTCCCGACTTCCCAGGTCGGTTTTTTGATGAGAATGAGTCCCCTGTAGATGCGCAACATGGTTCTAAAGTGGCAGATTATAACGGGGATGATGGTAACGTGGGTGAGTACGAGGCAGACAAGCAGGCAGAGCTGGCCTACAATGAGGAAGAGGATGGTGATGGGGGAGAAGAAGACGTACAAGGTAGGTGGGCTGGCCCCGCGCAATTATCCCCATGTTGTTCACAGTCCAGCTCTGGATTATCCAAGTCACGTGCCTCCAGTCACCAAGTGTGTCTGCTATTTATAACCATTTCACAGCAATGGCTTTCAATGCATTTATTGCTGCAGACATTGGATGACTGAGGGGCGTTGTGTATTATTCTGCATGCCCGATTTCTGTGCATGAATTCTCCACTACAGGCTTTTAGTGCTTTACTATGTCAGGTGTGATGTTCCATATATTTCCGTATTAGACTGCATGCTTCCTGTATGTTTCCGTGTTTTTTTTGTTCCATCCTTTGGCATTTTCCTCATGGCACAGCATGTGTTGTGTTAGGGGTTTATCTGGTTCGGGTGTTTTCCCTACTTCATTTTTCTTTGCATTCATTAGAAACCGCATGGGGTATCTGCCTTTGTTGCTAATCATGTTACACAGTGTCACTCCTGCTTGATGTGACAGCGATTTACCATAGTTTTAGAAGAACTATGTACATGATATTTGGTCAGAAAGCTTTTACTAATGTGTGTGACAAATTGTGACCATGCTTGGACAAGTTCATTGAGAATAAACAACACCGAAAGAAAAAAATATATATATATATATTGGGGATCTGTGATTTCTATTTCACTGCACAAGTAACCAAATCCCTTATCTAAAATATAACCTTTATTAAAAAAATTTCTTAAAAAAAAATTTTAGGGGTATAAAAATGGCATAATCTATCACTATAGTATACTTTCCTTATCCTATACCCTATCCAACCTTCTTACCAGTCAGGATATCGTCCTGAAGAGGTCGACCCAACTACCGATGCCTGACCCTAGTACATATCTAATATGTCCCTATCTCATCCATGATATATCTTATATGCATAATTATGTTCAATGCTGATACAAATGGCAACAAATATGTGCATAAGACTTGGGATTAACATTCATAGCATACGGTTATTATACATTTAATTTGCTTCTTGGGTGTGTAGAGTATAGAAGTAATTAATACAATCTTAAATGTCCACCCCGACGCATTTCCCCTTCTACTGTGTTAGAGGGTTCCTCAGGGGGTCCCTAAATGACGTCCTTATTCATCCGATATGTAGGTTAAGTACGATGGCTGCCTGGATATATCCAGGTGCTCAATGAGGAGTACACTGATCTTAAATAGTCTAGCTTACCTGTGCGCGCCTGCCTCCACGTTCGTTCTATCGGCGTCTCCCGCCACGAGCTGCGCATGCCCCAAGGTCCTCAAGCGCGCTCTGTAATCTGAATGTAATGCCATGGTAACAGTTGGTGAATCCACGAATGCGCTCTACCGCCGCGAGCTGCGCATCCTCCGAGGTCTTAATCTGAATGTGATGCTCTGATAGCGCCTGATAAATCCACATTTGCGCTTTACAGATATTTCTCGGGAGTTGCTGATGTTTTGACACTATAGTGCTAATGCGCTGTTCCTAATGCTCATACACTGAGCATTTACATCAAGCGCTGTCGGTGCCATATTTAAAAAGAAAATTTTATTAAATTAGAATAAAATAATGGCTAACAAAATAATTTCAGGTAAAGTACACAAACTTGTTAGCCGTCTTTTAATGACAATTATTGACACCTACTTAAATTCTATAAATACTTGTCCTTTCATTATCCTCCCACGTCCAGGATATTTAATTCATGCAGTATGGACAATGAGGAGTCTGATGTATACCTGTAAAGATCTTGTCATACAGAGAAAAAATATAACATGGACTTGGGAGGATAATAATCCCTATAAGTTTTTTAAGAGAATTGTTTAATAAAGATTATATTTTAGATAAGGGACAAGTTGATTGAGGCTCCGACCTATATAAACCACTCAGAGGTGACCAGGTACTTAAAGGAGTTGTAGAACGTCAGCTAAAGGTTTATCTATGGTTTTCTAGAGTATAGTAAGTATTTAAAAAATGTGTGTGTATGTATGTATGTATGTATGTATATATATATAGATAGATAGATAGATAGATAGAAAACGGCTCTGTGAGAGAGCCGAAACGTCATCAGTAAGCTTGTGGGAATTCACACACACTTCACACACACTTCACACACACTTCACACACACTTCACACACACTTCACACACACTTCACACACACTTCACACACACTTCACACACACACACTTCACACACACACACTTCACACACACACACTTCACACACACACACACACACACACTTCACACACACACACTTCACACACACACAACACACACACACACTTCACACACACACACACACACACACACACTTCACACACACACACACTTCACACACACACACACTTCACTCACACTTCACACACACACACACACACACACACTTCACTCACACTTCACACACACACACACACACACACACACTTCACTCACACTTCACACACACACACACACACACACTTCACTCACACTTCACACACACACACACACACACACTTCACTCACACTTCACACACACACACACAACACAACACTTCAACAACTCACACACACACTCACACACACACCACACAACACACACACTTCACACACACACACACACTCTCACATCACATCAACACACACACTTCACACGGTGTCAGTAGCATGATATAGAGCAGGGGGAGTTGAGCAGATTCATGAGTAGTTTTGTGGGAAATGATTTAGAAGAACCTGTGATCTGTTCATTTATATCCGTGCTTACTGTGTGTTCAGGAGTCCAGTAGGTGGTCTTATCAGTGATTGACAGCCATCTCTGTTTGGACACTCATACATGGTAGGTTGTTATTCAGTGATAAGACCGCCCACTGGACTCCTTGACCCATTTATTCATTTAAATGAATAAAATACAAATTCTGCTAAATCACCCCCTCCAAAACTACCTATCAATTAGCTCGCCTCATCCTGCTCTGAACATGCTGCCTGCAGGTCAGATAGCGTGTTTAGTCCAACAGGTTCTCTTTACATTTTTAAATCCATTAAAGATTGTCCAGTTTCACTTCTGTCGTGTGGTCCTGGAAGTAGAGCTGCTTCTGTAAGCTGTGACATTGTGATGCAGTCTCCGCTGGCAGGGAGCTTACTCCCCGTCTGTGTATATTGGTGACGTGCTTGGAGGGGGCTCACTGTCTGGTTTAGTCCATTAGCTAGGTCAGCTTGCATCTCTGCCAAAGCTGAAAGGCATTAAACTGCATCAGGCCTGGTCCGCATCTCTGTTCAAAATCTCTGGTGTAGGATCCTTAAAAATTTATTGAAAAAAAATCCCATAACATGCAGCACAATTTTTTTTTTTCTTTCCTTCAGCTGACTGACCCTATGATGGAAACCCAATGAACCCCATTATAGTCTACAGTGCCTGCTGGTACCGGTCATGTAACGGATCCAGTACAGCCATTATTTTAGTTTTGACAGAAAAAAAATAAAAGGGATGTGCCCGTAGCCCAGGATAGTGTTCACATCATCCTTTTTGTCATTTCCTCAGCTTCTATGTTTTGTATAAGAAAAAAAACATATTCAAGTATGTATGTTGTCCTTTGCATTGAGTTATATGGGGGTGATGTATGTCAAAAAGACATTGGCATCTTTTTGACTCTGGTTCAAGTTGCTTTCTACTTTTTTTTTTCTTCTTAAATGAATAGGTTAAGAAAAGCACAGGCTAATGCGCTATTTTGTCCTTTAAAAAACAACCAAGCCCGATAGTTCTCCTCCCCCCCCCCCCCTTCAAAACGTTTAGAGGGGTTTTCTCACCACCAATATCATATCTGTAATGATGGAGACAGTAAAAAAAAAAAGCACAATTGGTTTGTATTCGCTAAATCATTTAGTAGAGCAGCTGTGAGCTAATCTGTGTGTGTCTAGCACTACTTTTGCAGTCTGGGGTTGGGTCATGCCCCCTTTGCTGTGATTGGCTACCTGATATTTAGTTCAGCCCTGGTTGGGACACACCCCGTTTGCTGTGATTTGCTGCCTGCACTCTCTGTGCTCACTCCCCTCTAAGCTGTGTAAAACTAAAAGTGAAACTGAAGGCTGCTCTGCTCCTCTCACAGGGACAGCTCTGATGTGATGGATCTGGGCAATGCTAGATTCACTCCTTCCACCCATATAACACCCATATAATACACTCTGCCAGACGCAATGATAAGATGTCGCTTTATGTAATATTAGGGGGCTATATGTATAACTGTTTACCCCAATGCAGGTGTTCTGGTTACAAGGATTGAAACCTGGGAGGGAGATGACAGCTCTGCAGGCATGAGAACTGACCATTGCAGGAGGTCTGCAGAGTTGTGACATCCTCTCTCCCACTTCTCTCACAGAATGAAGATTGGGGAGGGAGCAGGGACAGGGAGTGGGTGTGATGATGTCACCAGTCTTCAGTGAGGAAAGACCCGCCTACTGGGGGGAGAGACATGCCCCTGGATTTGAAACTGTAAGCGATGAAGCTCAAAATGCCTGTGAAAGCCTGTAGTAAGAAAACCCCTTTAAGTCTATGGATAGCGTTAGTTGACGTAAAGGCTTACATTTACATGAGTGTTTGTTTTCCAAGCAGTTTTTGCTTCATAAGAGAGGATACTGTTTTTTTTTATTATTGAAAAAGAATCCAGATGTCTACCTTTATGCTTGATGTATATATCAAAAACTGTCATATTGCTTAAAAAATGCAGACATTTGCATACATTGTAAAGTGTAAACAAAAAAATGTACACGTTTTAAAAAATGGTATACCCCCAGTGGATGACCAAAACGTGATGTGAATACACCCTTAGACAGCCAACCCCTTCATTCATGTCACCAATACACAGTAAGGGGAGAACGATGATGGCAGCAAGCAGCTCCACTTCTAGGACCACGTGATGGGCAGTGATATCAAGCCATCTGTAAATGTTAAAAAATGAATGTATGTTAGCAAGTTTAATTAATTTACATTTGAAAATCACCCATTAACGATCTGTCATCAAACAACACTTTAAAGATGGCGGTCAGCGGTATAGTGCAGCAAAAACATGCATGGGTTTTGTGGGAAGCAGGATTGCATTGACTACCTGGCTCCTGGGATATGACCAGCCTTATTCATCTAAGAAATCTATCTGTCTGTTGTAGTATGGGTTTTTCCACTTGTGACAATTCCTAATGAATTAATAATGCATATGTTATTTGTGCAATACTAAGGGAATCCTGAAACCATGACCTGTTGGGGAAGCCTCAGGGTATGTTCTCACAGCGTGTGAACATACGTTTTTAGATGCGTGTTTGAATCAGTCTATCTGACCCAAACACGCAGCTCATAATGTGCAATGTGCTTTTACGTTGCTTTCACTGTGAAACACGTATTGACGTTCAGATGAGTGATCGCTGATGTGTGTCTCACTGCGTCTTTCGGATCGGTTCCAAGTATTGTCATGTCAATTCTTGATTTGAAAGACGCAGCAGACGCCTTTTTTAAAACTATAGGGTGCGATCCTGCTGCAGCCAACATGCATCCAAATACGCATCGATGTGTTGGATGTGTTTAGGATCCGATCGTCGCTGCGTATTTGGATGCAATTTTCAGATCCAAAAACGCTGTGTGAACATCCCCTAAGGGTAAAGTTGGTCACTGGCCAAAACATCCAAACACTAAGGCTATGTTCACACGGCTTACTTTAGGGCCCATTTTGCTGCATATTTCGCCGTGTCCTGTGCTTAATATGCGGGGAAATGCACCCCATAATTACATTAATGCATAGCTCTCGTAGAGAACTATGGATTAAACCTCTTCTCCCCACGTGTACAATACGATCTTATTCTGTGCGCAGGGAGATAAGTGACGTCAATTATTTGCGGCGAATACGCACCACGAGTAATGCATGTCTATGGGGCCGCGGCTGCCACAGCCCTCCCACTCCGCCCCCACGTGTGAACATACCCGAACAGTAAACTGAGGTATAAATAAAAACTCTGTTCTGTTTAAAGGGGTGTTTTCCTACACGGTTTCAAAGAGTTTGCTTTTCACAGCCACTTCCTGATTAAGCTGTTCTACAGCATTGACTGACATGTTAGCGCTGCTATTCTTAGCTGAGCCTGTTAGAGGAACATTGCTGATGGAAGGCTTTAAAAAGCAGGGTAGAAGGCAATAGAATTCTAAAGGGTTACAGTTTGTCAGTACGAAATACATACAAGCTCCTGTACTGCTGATAAGACACAGCAGGGAGTGATGTCATCATCCCCCTAACCTAGGAAGCTTGTATAAGTAAGCATATGATGAAAGCTGCTCTAGTTCTGAAGTGAAGCTAAATCGGAACATCAGTGTATTTGGTAATAGATCTTGTTTACCTTTTGCCTTTGTGTTTAAAGCTAATCAGTGAGGCGAGAATACCCTTTTAAGGCCCAATTTCAGTCTTGGCAAATGAGCCACATCCCATGCTGTGCGGGAGCTCAGGCTTAACCTTTTGGAATAGCTAATCGCATGAGCCGCATCCTCTTTTTGTAGTCTGGGGAAAATAGCAAGCAGCTAGAGAAATAATCTAATAAGCGAGTGTATACAACAAAAAAAAATCTACAATATCTTGACCGTCTTCTCTGGATACACAGTGTGGGTCTCCTTTATCAAAACGGTCTGTTGCTCATAGCAACCAATCAGAGCTCAGCTTTCATTTTGTAAACTGCTCTGGAAAAAAAGTCTAGCTCTGATTGGTTGCTATGAGCAACAAAGACAGTTTGGATAAATGAGGTCCGTAGTGCAGCAAAACTGTCCATTAGAAAGACTGTCTTTATTGCCCCTAGCAACCAATCAGAGCTCAGCTGTCATTTCCCAGAGCAGCTTACAAAATGAAAGCTGAGCTCCGATTGGTTGCTTGGGGTAAGAAAGAGTCTTACTAAACTACAGTTTTGATAAATAAGGGCAATTTGTGTTTTGTCTTTAGCCAGACATTTACTGCTGGTTTGTAAATGATCTTTGGCTATGTGTAGTAGTAGTACGGCAAGTTTGATTTTATAGCGTCACTCAGATTTGTTTTGGGGGTTCTGCTTTAGTCACTTTCTGAACGATTTTAAGCCCTTTTTAGCAGTAAACTCTTTTTTTTTTCTGATTAATTGATCACTATGAAATATCCCTTTTCCAAATATGTTACACTAAATTTGTCTCTGATTGCTCTCTCTGTAGTTGCCACAGAATAGTAGGGTTGAAGCATAGTAAGCCAGAATCCATAAGGAAGATACTACTGCTGTAGGAATGGTTAGAAATGGACCGAGAAAGGTTGGTGGTTATGATTAAACATGTTAAAGAGCTTGTTCATCGAGGATCGGTCCTTATCTACATGGTTACATAGTTTGTACGGATCAGAAAAGACAGCCGTCCATCAGTTCAGCCTATTGCACTATAGTGTTGATCCAGAGGAAGACAAAATGTTATCATGAAGTAGAAGCCAATTGTTCTCCTTTAAAGGGGTTTTGCCACGATGTAATGTTGACGTGGGATCCTCCAAAATGGGTATTTAATCACTTTTCTAAATATATGTGATTACAAAAATTGCCGTTGGAGAGCGCTACAGGCTGCCTTACCTGCCCTTAGTTACTTAAAAGCTTCTATTAGATATGCTCAGATCACACTTATCTGATGAGAGGGAGCTGAAGAGGCTTTCAAGGCACCGGGTAGAAATATGTTGTCTTTTGTATACAGAATCCACTGGTTGTAGTGTGATTATCTGAGTAGATCCCTACTTTATCTGATGACCGAGAACATGAAGAAGCTTTCAAGTTGCTGTGGAGAAAAGGTGTTGTCTTTTGTATACAGAATCTACTAGTTGTAGTTTGATTATTTGAGTGAACATTTCACACGATCCCTTATGCAGGGCTCTGTGCTCTGGCTGTGTCTTTCACTCTCTCAGCTCAGTGTGGCTTGTTTACATTTGATTCTTAGCAGATAAGGCACATCCTGGCAAAACCCCTTTAAGGGAAAAAATTCCATCTCGACTCGAATCTAGCATCAGAATAAAACCATGGATCAACGCCCCTGCTCCAGCATCCTAGTCACTATCACTTATTATAATATTACACTCTAAATATTGTTCTTGGTTCAGCTCCTGGGGCCCTAGTTATAACAACATCTAAGACTGACCATACAGTTCTCTACTAATTATAGTATTGGGCTCTGTTATATTGTCGGGCTCTGTTAGGCCGTGTTCACACGGCTTATTCCCGACTGATTTGTGCGCCGTATTGAGCGCACAAATCCGCCGTGAATAAGGGGCGGGACGGGGCGGGGCCGGCGCGGCAGGGGCGCCGCTCCCGGCCCCATAGACAATGCATTGTTTACGGCGCGTCCGCGCCGTAAATAATGTGCATGTCACTTTCTCCCCCGCGGCGGATTCGCCGAGCGGGGAGGAGCGACGGATTCCACTGTTCTCTATGAGAGCAGTGGATTACCGTAATTGCTGCCGCGGATTGGCGCCGTACTGCCGAAAAAATCCGGCGCGCTTTACGGCGCAAATCCACGGCAGAATAAGCCGTGTGAACGAGGCCTTATACTGTCGGGCTCAAAATCCAACCTGTATTTGCACACCGGAGCCTTGGATTTCTGCAACGAAAGTGCTGCGGATGTGCAGCAGGTTAACACAAGGATTAGCCCCACTGCCATTCTATGGGGCTAATCATTGGCATTTCCACCAAAATAAGGGACATAGAATGTTTCCCTACAGCAGCAAAGATCATGGAAGTCTTCAGTTTCATGACGGTGGGGTTACCAAAACCCTCTTTACATGGGATGGGAATTGTCAGATTTGACAAGTGAGAATAGGGTCTTGCATGTCAGCTATTCAAATAGATAGCCAACCATGTCACTCTTTTTGGCTAATGGGGCATATGGACAATCCCTTTTCACTAATTAAAGGGGTTTTCCACCTCCTGTTTGTAACTGAGAGTGCACACAGCCATTCATTCTTGTGATGTCTGCCGGTCCTCTCCCCAGGTCTTCCGTTGTCTTCTGGTGATTGGCTCATGCACCCTGCAGCCTTTGATTGGCTGCAGCAGTCACATGACATTGCTTGACTTCACTTCTTCCATATGGTAATGTTTAGCAGTGTCATGTGACCACTGCAGCCAATCAGAGGTTGCAGTGTGTGCGAGCCAAAGACCAGAAGACAACACACCGCCTAGGGAGCGGCCAGAAAAACTATTTTGCTAAATATTTTTTATTGTAGCTTTTTAAACCATGTACAGGAGTATGTGCAATACAAGCTATTATGCCATATGCAGTGCTTCAAACTCTCAAATTGTATTCACATGCTCATCCTTTTAAATGAGTTACTTTACATATGGTTAATGTCCATGAAATTTTATGAGGAGACACCATTGCCTGCACATCCGTGCAGCACCGCGATGTTTCCAAAGAGGAACTTTCTTTTTCAAGCATGTCAGGTGGATATCAGGAACTCCCTTAAATGCACCACTTCGTAGCTGTTAAGGGATGTTCACACGCCGTTTTTTTGATGTGTGTTTGGATCTGTGTTTTGGACCCAAAATGGACTCAGACACGCATCTAACAATGTGCAGTGTGACTTACGTTGCTCTCCATGTAAAATACGCTTGGACGTTCAGACGATTGATCACCGATGCGTGTTTACATGCGTCTTTCGCATCCATTCAAAGAATTGACATGTCAGTTCTTGATCCAAAAGACACAGCAGACGCCCTATTTAAAACTATAGGGTGCGTTTCTGCTGCAGCAAAAGCGCATCTAAACACACAGCACACTTTAGGTGCGTTTATGCAGCACTTTTAAATACGTTTTTCGGATCTGAGAAATGTGTTCAAAACGCCGTGTGAACATACCCTTAAAGCCGTTTTCTTGCTACAAAGATGATTGTTCAAAAGGGGGGCGACCCAAAATCTTGACAACAACAAAAACAGTTCCTGTGTCAGCTCACCTGTGTCGGCGGTTCTCTCTGGTGGAGACACGGCAAGGAATAGACCAAAATCTTCCAATTCCGTAATGCACCCAACTTCTGCTAGATAGCAAATGCCAGCTTCCAAACCAGATCAGGGGGGGGAGCCCAGTCGTCAGAAATCTTTGTAAAAAAGCTTTATTGGAAATTCTTTAAAACATATGATGATTTTTCATAGAAGGGGGTACACTCAAGTTAGCATAAATTCAGTACCCATCCCCTCGCCAAGCTGGCATTTGCTATCTAGCAGAAGTTGGGTGCATTATGACCCAAAATCTTGGTTACGATAAGCAAAGTGCTATGGTTTAGGAGAACGGGGTGTTTGTTCAGTGCTGAGAGAGAGAGACGGGGTCCTGCAGCAAAGAGAGAGATCATGTGCAGTCCCATGTAAACACAAACAGATAAACCGTATAGTTTTGTTCTGTAGAGGTCAGAGGTTTAATAATCTGTAGGATATATCCCTGTGCGTGAGAGACCAGAGGAAAAAAATCGCCCATCTTTCCCAGAGTCCTGAATGTCAAATGCCCATTCTAATTACAAAGTATGTAGATATGCACTATGGAGTTACACTTAGCTTTTCACTTCCAACGACAGCTGAGAACCCTTCCCTTCCCCCGCCTAACACAGAATGAATTCTCATGTGCACACTTTGGGGCGTGTCTACAGAGAGAGAAGACACTCCCTGCCGGGAGGAGAAACACGCCCCTCCATTTCAGAAGCTCTGCTTAGCAACCAGTATAGACTGCTTCCAAATGGTGAAATGAGAATACCCCTTTAATTGCTAATTACACACATATGATACAAGAGGTTAGGCGCAAATGTATCCATATACTGAAAACATACAATACAAAAACATTACACTTACTAAAAACATAAAAAAAGCTTTGAGACCGAACTCTTCATTTAACCCCTCAGGAGCCATCGACTCCATGGTCAAGATCCAATAAGCCTCCCTCTGGACTAACTTGCTATTCCATCTAGATACATCAATAGTACAGATTTCAAGTACGCACCATTTCAATTCGGCAGCCTGGCGCCCAGCATCGAAAAAATGCCTGGCTACTGAGGACTCGCTATATTTCTTTTCTTTTTTTTTTTTTTTTTTTTTTTTTTTTTTTTATACTTCAGTTACATTCTCCTGGCTAGTTTTGTACGTGCGGATCGCAGATTTGTGTTAAGTTATTCTCCATTTTGGACTGCGACTGGTCTGACGTATATAGACTTTACCGCACGGGCATTTCAGTAAGTATATTACTTTCTTCATTTCACATGTTAATAAGCCCTTGACTGGTATGTCAAAGCCTTTTGTAGGATGGGATATGGCTGGTCCTTTAATGATGGACGAACAGTTAAGAGCACGATAAACATGGAAACTTACCCTCCCTGTCCGTACCAATTTTAGCCTGCCTAGATTTAGATTGCATAATTTGGTCACCTATGGATTTCCCACGCTTAAAAATATCTGTTTATTTTACCATTTTTGCTCGACAAAAAAAGTTCATCTTTGGAAACATCGCGGTGCTCCACGGATGTGCAGGCAGCTCTGTGTGTCTTCATGAAGTCACGTTGGATAAAATTTCATGGACATTAATCATATGTAAAGTAACTCATTTAAGAGGATGAGCGTGCGAATACAATTTGAGTTTGAAGCACTGCATATGGCACAATAGTCTTTATTGCACATACTTCTGTACATGTTTTAAAAAGCTACAGTAAAACATGTTTTTGTCCAGTGTGTCAAAAACGGCTCAAGAAAGAGTTTTTTGGCACGTTTTGTGTTTTTCGTCGCTTTTTTTGTGGTTTTTATGTTTTTGGGTTTTTTTTGCAGAAATGCACAGCATTATAATTGCTATGGATTTCTGCAAAAAAAAGTGCCAAAAGCGTCTGACGTTTTACATACTCTTTTTAATAGTAAGTTTTCTGCAACATGTTACAAAAAACGAGCAGGAAAAAACATTCTGTGGAGACTACGGAACGTTTTTACTATTAGGCTATGTTCACACGACTTAAATTGGGACTTATTTTGGCCCGTATTTCGCGGTGTACTGCGCTCAATATGGGGCGAGATTCGTCCCAGTCATTACAGTAATCCACAGATCTCCTCGAGAACTATGGTTTACGCCTCCTCTCCCCGCTCGCACAATACACCGCGGGGGAGATAAGTGACATGTCAATTACTAGTGCCGAATACGTGGCGCTAGTAATGAATGTCTATGGGGCCGGTGGGCTGCCAGCCCCCTCCCCGCCCTGTGGCAGTCGGCGCAAGCTCCCAAAGTCCCGGCGTAATTGCAGGGCATAATTTCGCTCCGCAATTATGCCGTGTGAACATACCCTTAAAGTGTATGAGATTTGTTTTCAGTCGTATCAGAAAATGAAAAACGCTGAAAAAAAACTACTGAAAAAGTGTGTAGTGGAGACATAGCCTTAGACCGCATAGCTGAAAGGTAGCTGATTTGTGCATGGCCTATTCACATACGAGAAGGTTGTGGTGCGTATCTTGGTGAGATCGCTTAGGGAGAGGACCAGCAGACGTATCGCTGGAATGAATGTCTGTCCAGAAGAGTGTGGATTTTTGTATTTTTTTACAGGCTTCGCACCATATTCTTACTTTTAAAAAAAAAAAAAAAAAAGGGGGGGGGGGGATGGACGACCCCTTTAACTAAAATCAGTACAGATTCTCTCTGTCTTGGGGCCAGCATAACAGATGCATGATTAGACAAACAGTCCTAGAAGCAAATCTTCTTCCAACAATGGGCCTCCTCAAAATTGTCCAAGCGTCAACCTGTCTCTGTTGCCCATAGAAAACAATCAGAGCTTGGCTTTCATTTCTTATACTGCTCTGTAAAAATTAAAGCTGAGCTCTGATTGGCTGTTGTGAGCAACAGTGACACCAGATTTGTCGTAGGTCTTGGGGTACGTTCACAAGACGTTTTGGGTTCGTGTGAACATACGCTTTTAGATGCGTGTTTGGGTCCATTTAGACGGACCCACACACGCATGTAACAATGAGCAGTGTGATTTTACACTGCTCGCAATGTAAAACACGTATAGCCGTTCAGACACGTGATCACCGATGCGTGTTGCATTGCGACTTTTGGATGCGTTCCAAGAATTGAAGTAAATTCCTGGTCCAAAACATGCAGCAGGAGCCCTATAATAAACTATAGGGTGCGATCCTGCTGCATCCAACACGGATCCAAACACGCAGCTGCATGTCGGATACGTGTTAGATCCGATCGACGCTACGTTTTTGGATGCAATTTTTGGATCCAACACGGATCCAAAAGCGCCGTGTGAACATACCCTTACTGCTAGTTTTGATAAATGAGGCCCAATATTTTGAAGCACGGACAGGTGATGTGGGCTTTTGGCGGTATAGGGCACCCTGTTCTTTTAATCTAAAATCCCTCTGATCTGCAGAGCATACACTTGAATAGCAATTCCACAATATATACCATCAGTGCTCCTGTAAAATAGTAGTTAATTATGCTAGTCACCATCAAAGCTTGCAGATGCAGTAAAATTGCTCACCTGCGCCATTTGCTACTATTTGCATGCTGTATGCATGTTACTTGCTGATATCGCAGACCTCGCTCCCTCCGTCTCCTATAGTTCATATGAAATGTAACTTTTGCACGTTTGTCATGTATTGTAAGAAATTAACATTTTTTTCCTTTACTTAGATGATGAAAATGATGGACAAGTGGATGCAGCCGAATACAGAAAAGATCATTTTGGTGAGCCCCTGTAACCTATGGCCTGGATAAACAGACGAATGGAGTCAAACGTGCCAAGCGCTGGGGTCTTTCTCTAGCCTATCATTTGTACTGTTAGAGGAGGCTCAAAAACCAGGAACAGATGCTGATCATACTGGTGCAGGACAGTGTTCCGTCGTTGCCCCTCTCTTTGTTGAATGGGGCATTACACGTTCTAGTAGGACCACACCTACAAAGGCCATCACACAGTCCACTCGTGGCTGTAGAAGTTGAGCTTCCTCATTGACTCTTTAATCATTTTTTCCTTGGGCTGTAAATAGGAACGTTTTGCCGGAAATTTTGTTCTCGATTCAGTTCCCACTTGTGAGTTTATAAACTGCCCAAAATGACCTGGACGTTGATGACTGCAATGTACATATGACCTGAAGAGGATCCGCTGCGCCCCTGATTGCATTGTCGGACACATTAGGATTTGTACTATGACCTATGGATCCTGACTTTCTGATGCAGCCCCACCTCATGGGATTTCTGTGATCGGTTCTGTGTGAAGAGAAGGGCTGTGTGTTGGGAAATTTTTCGGAGCAGGGTCCAATCTTCCTAGTGTAAGCAGTGCAGCCAAGTACCAGTTTCTCTGCAAATCTATTTATAAAATGTTTTTATTTTGTATGTAATATGTGTAAATAGGTTCAATGCACTGTAACACTTATGCCATTCAAGCAGATTCTGCACATACAAATTGAATCCAGATCAATCATCAAATTAGACACATCGTTAATTGTTACTAAGGGGACCTAAGGGTCTTGCTGTTGGCTCATTCACCGCAAATGCCCACTTATTGACCGTCGCACTCTTTCAGTTCTGTTCTCTGATTTGGCTGCATTTTGGCTTGGATTAATGTGCTTGTATAGGAAGCATCTACTGAGGGCTTTTTTTGTATTCACCCTAGGGGTCGGATGGTACAAGCAGCTTGGACATCACATACAGCCTTAATTTTACTCCAGTGCATGAATAGAAAACGATTTAGAAATCTAATTCTTAAAATTAGTAAAGGATCAAATTGAAAACATGTGATTCTGCTCCTCTTAGTGAAGTACAGTATTCTAGTCCTGGAGCCCTGTGCCCAGCTTGCTCTGTTCACATCTGAAAAATCGACTGGCACTTGCTGCCATCGTAACGGCTCATTTCGAAGGTTAGAGCAGAGCTCCATAGTCTTCATTTTCTGTGGTAGTTATCTCCATAACCTGGACACGATCCCAGTAGTAGGGAAAATGAAGACGTTTCCTATTAGGAGAGGTTTTCTTCTCTCTTGGCATTTGTTCTCCTTTTTCTGCAAACCCTCGGGATGCGTTTTAATGTTGCAGGCGCTGCATGCAGATACAACCATGCCCATGTGGTGGACAATGGCAGCCCCGTGTTGCTTGTAAATCATGCAGGCACTGGCCACCAGATGAGCTGTGGCCCCGTCTGCATGCGGCAGATAAAACACCACAAAGATTGACTGTATGAGTGATTTATTGTTTTAAAGAGGACCTCCGGCCATTCCTGACATGTCTGTCTTGTTAAATTGTGTGACCAATAAAATCATTTTGGAGCATCTTCCTCTGTTAATCCTTCTACAAATTAATTGCCAATCTGTCAACTGGGTGTTACCAATTTGGAGGTATGGCCTTGAATGGTGTGGCATTGTCCAATCAGAGCTGACAGTCAGTGTGTGTAATGACTCCTCCCTTTGGAAACTGGTTGGTAACACCCTACCCTTTCTAGAAGAAATAACAGGAACAACACATTAGTTATAAGAGAAGATGCCCAAGAATGGTTATTTCATGAGGAACACAAGGATTTTGTAAAGCAGATCAGGAGTTGTCACAGTTCCCCTTTAATATGTATCTGCCTCCTGTGCTCAGTGGAGCCATCTACTGAGCTGTACTATGTGTACGTGGTAAAGTAGCCTGTTGGTTCACCTCAGTAATATTTTAGGTCCTTTGAATATTTTAATGTGTTCGCAGCAAGTTGACAAGTAACATATTGGTCTTGCAAACATGTAAGAAACAAGCCTAGGTTATGTCTTGGGACATGGGAACTTTTTATGCAAATACTGGTAGGGGACTAAACTGAAAGAAGTGTTCTATTCTGCATTTCGGTGGTGCATCGATAGAATAGACCAGGGGTGTCAAACTGCGGCCCTCCAGCTGTTGGGAAACTACAACTCCCATCATGCATTTGTATAATCTATAACAGTGGGCATGATGGGAGTTGTAGTTTCCCAACAGCTGGAGGGCCGCAGTTTGACACCTGTGCAATAGACCATCAAAGTGCAATAGGTGGGGGTCCTCCCTCTGGGACATGTTCCTATTTCGAGAACTGGCCCCTGAAATTATTGGTGCAGAATATAGAGCTGGTTCCACTTGAGAACAATTCTTCATTTTGTTCTATGGGAGTTCTAAGTACAGCTAAACACATTGCTTACATATACTGGGAACTCATGTAGACTAGAATCCAGAGGTGGAACCTGCACCTATTACACTTCGATGGCATATGATAGTATATACCATCAATGTACTTGGTGGGAACACCCCTTTAATCATCTGCCTTGTTTTTATAGGATGATTTGACGTCTGCATCTGGTATTGAATATTGTCTGACTTATGCAATGAATAAAAGTCATTCCCTGCTGTAATGAATATAAAGCTGAAGGTTTTTTGGGTTTGTTTTTAGGAAATGTGAGTGACAAAAAATATGGTCGCCATTCTAGTTACCACCGAGGCTGTCACTCAGATCCCTTGTTCAGTGGCAAACCTACCTGGGTATGTGTCACTGCATGTCTCAGAAGAAAAACTTGTAACGACCCCAGTGGAAGCTGTAATTGCTGACGTATTAATTGTCACAAACATTTCCCAGAAACCCGTTTACCTAGGAGTTGGTTTAATAAGATCTAATATCTATGAACAACAAAACCGTGTTTTTTTGGGGAGGGGGAGTGGGAAATGAACAGTTATGAGATGTTTGGAACACTGTTGCGGACCTGTTATTGTCTCTAGCAATACATGTTTTTTCTGTAAGTGGGAAACTGTCCGCAGGAAGGTGGTGTCTGATCTGAGGATGCTCAATAGAGCTTGAGATGCACGGGATGTGATGGAGTGTAGGGGGGGGGGCTTGTTAGCGGACTTCATTAATCTGCAGTGCTTCTCTGTACTTGGTGCCACCACCACCCTATGATTGATGTTTTCTCTTCAATCCAATAGGAGAACATCTGTTAACCACAGGCAGGTGATGGAGGAATAAGCATAAGTACATTGGACTTCTCACCAATAATCAGAACTGTGTGTGTGTGTGTGTGTGTTGTATATATATATAGTATATATATATATATATATGTATAATATATATATATATATTATATATATATATATATATAATATTAAAGGGGTTGTCCACCTCCCCTTTTATAGCTATGAATATGATACAGAGCCTGTAATGACTTTTGTATCAGAAATGTGTCTACCGGCCCTCTCCCCCCGGTTCTTTTATTGTCTTCCACCTCGGCTGAACGGACCATTACCACTGCAGCAGTCATGTGCAGCCAATCAGAGGCTAAAATAGCAACGTTCCATTCGGCTGAAACTGGAGGACAACAGAAGACCCAGGAAGAGGAGCGGCAGAGACGTTGCTGGAAGAAACATCGGTACAGAGGTGAGGTTTTGTTTATTTTTCTTCAAGTTTCTCACATACTCTGCACCATACATTATTTGCAAAGGAAAGGTGGAAAACCCCTTTAATGAAACCCCATTCTGACACGGGAACAATTCAGATCATGTGATACTTACATCTATATGCTATATAAGAACTATTATATTGTATTCTCAGATCCACACATTTTCCTGCTGACGGGTTACCTTAAACCTTTACATTTCCAACGCAAGAAATTTGTTATTGGTTGTTTTAACATTTGTATTTCAGTGTGTGTGAGCTGACCCATGGGGTTAGACTGCATTGGTACTGTCTACAACTGATAACCTGTGTTGTCCTGCAGTGTGTGAGAGAGCAAGCTGTCGAGGACATTCTTAATAAAGATGGTAAAAAGGTTTGCATTGCGCGTGTGTGTAATATTCCAGTACAGTGATGCACTTCTCTGGTGCGTTCATTTGCTTTTATTCAGCTAGAAGCAGAGGTGGCCTGACTTGTTAGGGCATGTTCACACGATGTACTGCAGCGTGTACAATATGCGGTAATACGCGCACAACCGTGGCGCGGGGGGGGGGCTGCCTGCCGGCCCCATTGACATTCATTACTCGTGGCGCGTATTTGCCGTGAATAATTGACATGTTGCTTATCTCCCCACGCATACAATACGATCGTATTGTACGAGCTGGGAGAGGAGGCGTAATCCATAGTTCTGTATGAGTTCTGTATAAACTATGGATTACCGTAATTTCGGTGCACGTCTCGGCCGTATTAGAGCGCAAATATGCGGCGAAATGCGTGCTGAAATTACGCCGTGTGAGCAGAACCTTAGCCACGCTTGGGCTATGATCACACGGCTGATTTAGATACTGAATTTTCAGCAACAAAACCTCATCTGAAAAGTGCTGCATTGAGACGCTTTTCAGGCGTGGATTTGATCAGGTTTTCGGCGGGGTTTCCAACACCATTTTCTTTCTAAAACACCCATACAAATGAATAGGCAGGGCAAAAACTGCACCTAAAACCACGGTGAGGTTTTTAAGCTCTGTATTGATCCCTTATGCAGCATATTTAAAAGGGTGCTTACATTTTAGACACCTATGGCATATGAACAGAATATGTCATAAATGTCTGACCAAGGGTGGGATCTACACCGATCTTGAGCATGGGGCCAGGGCCATCTTTACAGCATAATGGGCCCTTCCCACATACATGGCATTACACCTCTAACCGCAAGCAAACATGACGCCACATGAAGCCATGCCTCTACCACTCCCAAGCACACCCAATAATGTTTTCTCCAGCAGACCAGCTTCGTAACAACAATAGTTTTACTAGGGTCTGTATAAATGTATTCATATAAAATGTATATATTTTATATAAAAACATACAAATAGTTAGAAGACCATTTTGTATAGATAATACAGTATCTCTGAATACCCTGTTTCCCCGAAAATAAGACCTAGTGCATTTTTAGTTAGGAAATTCAGAGTTTGGCTGCTTATGCTGATGTTTGTGATGAAATCACTACAATATATTAATACATGTTGATGTTTTCGTCAACAATAAATGTGAATTTTGTTCTGAAAAAAAAAACGTCCCCTAAAAATAAGTCTTACTCGTTTTAGGAGCAAAAATTAATATAAGACACTCTTATTTTCGGGGAAACAGGGTACATACATCTACCACATAATACCTCTATACAAGGTGTAAATATTCCCATACAGTTACTGATTAAAGCGGTACACCAAGGCCAATATTAGTAATATCACTCGGTCAGCAGGCAGATAGATGGGTAAGCACCTAATCTGTAGCTAGTTCCACCAATTGATTAAGGCCCAAGGTAGGTAGGGATGCAGGGCTATAGGTAAATCGTTCACCATACTTAATAAGAACCATTTTAATTGGAATAAAATAAAATTTGCCTGCCCCTGATGAGCAAATGGATGAGGCCCTTCACAGGCAGACTGATATAGTGACATAAAGACGCCGCCGACACCCTACAAAAACGAATTGGCAGGACAGGGAGCTCTTTACTACACTAAGATTTTAACTGTACACAAACACTGTTAAAAAGCAATTCCATCTCAAGGATCCAGGGCATGTTCCCTGGATTCTTGGGACATACCTCTGACCACCTGGGGCCACTATACCTCTGGGGCCGCTGGGTGACTGCCTAGTGCGCCAAATGAATAATATGACCCTGTATGAGCCCCCTAAAGACCCCATGCAGAATAGAAAGGCGATTGCGCTTGCACAGTACTCTCCATTCTTTTCTATAGGAGTTCCAAGTACTCGGAACTCCCATTGAAATGAATAGGGTTTGCTGTGCAAGCGCGATCTCTCTATTCTGCACAGGGGCTCTTGCTCAAGGTTTCAAAGATGGGATCCAGAATTATCAGACATTTATGATGGAAGCACACCTTTAACATACCTGCAATATTCAGAATGATTTCCCAGTAAAGAATGAAAAAAATTAGTATTCTTGTTGGTTCAAACACTGTTTTTGTTCATTGCCACAAACCATGGATTTATGGCGCAGCAGGTTCTAACACAACAACCTTCACTCTCCTTAGCTGCCAAACCGCAGTCTGTAGCCTCAGGCCTCATTCACACTTGTATATGAAAACACAGATGCAGAACACAAGTTGCTTTTTTTTATTTTTTTTTTACTACAATTTGTTAGCAAGTTATGTTTTTTCCTCCATTGTTTGTAAAACGATAAACTGTTTTGATAATGATACAATATAGGTATGTGACCCATACAATAACAGAAGATGTATTTTACACTCAACCCCTTGACACTTATGGGGTAGAAGTGATACCAATATGGATAGAGCACAACATACTGATGGAAACCTGAAAAAAGCTATTTAGATGTTTGGTAACATTGCTTTCAATAAAAAAAAAAAACTATTATGGATCTGAAACATGTTGGTGTGAATGAGCGTTTAGATGAATTCAGATATAATGTAGTGGTGACCCTACAGAGAATATGGCACAGTGGCCAGAACATGTGGCCGTTGGGCCTTAGGATGTTTTCCCATGGGTGCTCACTATGGGCCACATGTATGAAACGGTTTTAGTCTACAACTCACTTTTTTGCCCATAGAAACCTATGGAGAAAAAAGTGAGTTTTAGACCAAAACAGTTTCATACATGTGGCCCTATATGTTGTGCAATTGGAGAAGCACTGTGTTGCCCCAAGTTACAATGGCCTCAGGATACAATCTTCTTACCATACAATGGTGTTTCCTGGGATAGAGTATACTGTAATTACACTCGCCATACAATGCTACAGACACTGCTGATCTGCAGCTCATGTGATTGATGGAAGATCCAACCAATTATCATGAACATTTTACTTGTAAACCATCTGTATTAGTGCAGCGCAGTGTCTTGCGAAAGTATTCGGCCCCCTTGAACTTTTCAACCTCTTGCCACATTTCAGGCTTCAAACCTAAAGATATGAAGTTTTATTTTTTTTTGTAAAGAATCCAGAACAAGTGGGACACAATTGTGAAGTGGAATGAAATTTATTGGATATTTTAAACTTTTGTAAAAAATTAAAAACTGAAAAGTGGGGCGTGCAATATTATTCGGCCCCTTTACTCTCAGTGCAGCAAACTCACTCCAGAAGTTCAGTGAGGATCTCTCCAATGTTGTCCTAAATGACTGATGATAAATATAATCCACCTGTGTGTAATCAAGTCTCCGTATAAATGCACCTGCTCTGTGATAGTCTCAGGGTTCTGTTTAAAGCGCAGAGAGCATCATGAAGACCAAGAAACGCACCAGGCAGCTCCGTGATATTGTTGTGGAGAAGTTTAAAGCTGGATTTGGATACAAAAAGATTTTCCAAACTTTTAACATCCCAAGGAGCACTGTGCAAGCGATCATATTGAAATGGAAGGAGGATCAGACGACTGCAAATCTACAGAGACGCGGCCGTCCCTCTAAACTTTCATCTCAAACAAGGAGAAGACTCATCAGAGATGCAGCCAAGAGGCCCATGATCAATCTGGATGAACTGCAGAGATCTACAGCTGAGGTGGGAGAGTCTGTCCATAGGACAACAATCAGTCGTACACTGCACAAATCTGGCCTTTATGGAAGAGGGGCAAGAAGAAGCCATTTCTCAAAGATATCCATAAAAAGTCTTGTTTAACGTTTGCCACAAGCCACCTGGGAGACGCCAAACATGTGGAGGAAGGTGCTCTGCTCAGATGAAACCAAAATCCAACTTTTTGGCCACAATGCAAAACGATTTGTTTGGCGTAAAAGCAACACAGCTCATCCCCCTGAACACGCCATCCCCACTGTCAAACATGGTGGTGGCAGCATCATGTTTGGGCTTTTCTTCAGCAGGGACAGGGAAGATGGTTAAAATTGATGGGAAGATGGATGGAGCCAAATACAGGACCGTTCTAGAAGAGAACCTGCTGGGAGTCTGCAAAAGACCTGAGACTGGGACGGAGATTTATCTTCCAAACAAAGACAATGATCCCAAACATAAAGCAAAATCTACAATGAAAGGTTCACAAATAACCGTCTCCAGGTGTTAGAATGGCCAAGTCACAGTCCAGACCTGAATCCAATGGAGAATCTGTGGAAAGAGCTGAAAACTGCTGTTCACTAACGCTCTCCATCCTAACTCACTGAGCTCCAGCTGTTCACAAACGCTCTCAATCCATCCTCACTACGCTCCAGCTGTTCACAAACGCTCTCCATCCAACCTCACTGAGCTCCAGCTGTTCACAAACCCTCTCCATCCAACTTCACTGAGCTCCAGCTGCTCACAAACGCTCTCCATCCAACCTCACTGAGCTCCAGCTGTTCACAAACACTCTCCATCCAACCTCACTGAGCTCCAGCTGTTCACAAACCCTCTCCATCCAATCATGAGCTCCACTGTCACAAGCTTCATCAACTCTGAGCCAGCTGTTCACAAACGCTCTCCATCCAACCTCACTGAGCTCCAGCTGTTCACAAACGCTCTCCATCCAACCTCAGAGCTCGTGTTCACAAACGCTTCATCCACATGAGTCAGCTGTTCACAAACGCTCTCCATCCAACCTCACTGAGCTCCAGCTGTTCACAAACGCTCTCCATCCAACCTCACTGAGCACAGCTGTGCCAAGGAAGAAGGGCGAAGAATTTCAGTCTCTCGATGTGCAAAACTGATAGAGACATACCCCAAGCGACTTGCAGCTGTAATCGCAGCAAAGGTGGCGCTACAAAGTATTAACTTAAGGGGGTCGAATAATATTGCACGCCCCACTTTTCAGTTTTTTTATTTATTACAAAAGTATAAAATATCCAATAAATTTCGTTCCACTTCACAATTGTGTCCCACTTGTTAATTCTTCACAAAAAAATGTAAATGTTATATCTTTTTGTTTGAAGCCTGAAATGTGGCAAAAGTTCAAGGGGCCCGAATACTTTGTATTACATGTCCTGTACTGCTCTTACATATACCAAGATGAGCGGCAACTTTGGACACCAGCTAAGGGAGCCCCTGTTTTTCTTTTCTTGGTACATTGCGTAGTAGGAACTAGCACAAAGAAGCTCCAGTCCTCAATATGTAAAGTGACTCCTAGCTTCTGACTCTTTAAATGTAAGGACTTGCTATATCCACATTCATTAACTGCTTCATTTTCTTTCATCTTCATTTTTTCTTATTTTGCGGAACCAATTACCAGTTTTTCATAGAGTGATTGTTTCAACAGACAATGGTTATCCCAGAGGCAATTAAATAGGATGTAGAGGGAACTCTGCAATACATGTATATAGCTTAGAATACTAGTGTCACCTCAGACCTCATTCACACTTGTATATTAAAATGCATTATTATTATTTACAATGTGTTTATCTGATTTATTTTCTTTAACCTCCTTTTTTTTCTTATATTGGGCTGACATTTTTGTGCGTTGGAACCAATTACAAGTTTTCCATAGAATTATAGTTTCAACATACAATGGTCGTCCCAGAGTCAATAGAATATGTTAAGGGACCTTTGTAATACATGTTTATAGTTTAGAATACTAGTGTGTAGCCCCTGCCTCAGGCCTTATTCACACTTGTATATGAAAATAAAGATGCGTAATACAAGTTATTTATTTACAATGTGTTTTGTCTGTGTTCTGTATTTTGTTACAAGTTATGTTTTTTTCTTTGTTTTTAAAAGAATGAACTGTTGTGAAAATATTACTGAAAAACAATGAGGACGTGACCTATGCAATAACAGAACATGTGTTTTACTTTCAACCCATTGACTTCTATGGAGTAAAAGCAGTACCAATATGGACCGAGCGTAAATCATTTAGATGTTTTGGTACCATCCGACAAGACCAACATCGTCTTGTCGGTAAAGACCACTACATCCCAAGACCACACACAAAAAAACAAACACTGACGCGTTTCACAGGTGCAGTCCTTACTCAGAACATAGCATGTTAATGTGAATGAGTGCTTAGAAGGATTCAGACGTAATGTAGTGGTGACCTTGCAGCGTATGTAGTATGTGTGGCGCTTAAGCCCTAGGATGTTGTCCCACAGGTGCTCAGGAAGTGCTGGTGCAAATGAAGAGGCGCAGTGTTCCCCCAAGTTACAATGACCATAGGATACAATAATTCCACCATCCCATGGTCTTTCATTGGACATTGTATGGTGAGTGTGCTTTAAAGATACAGTGTCAGACATTGCTGATCTGCAGCTTGTGATTAATGGAAGATCCAGCCAATTATAATGGACATTTACTTGTAAAACCTCTGTACTAGTGCAGTGACTGGTGGTCTAGCAGCGCCTCTGTACAATGCTACAAGTCCTCTACTGCTCCTTACATGTGCCAGGATGAGCGGCTCCGTGGGAAAGCAGGTAAGGAAGTCTCCATTTTCTTTTTTCTGGTACATTGTGCATGAAGTCCATGACCCAAAGAAGCTCCAGTCCTCAACATAAAAATGTTTTTGGGATGTGTAAAACCAAATGTTGTTTTCTGGACTCAACATAGAAAGCAACTCCTAGCTTTTGATTCTTTATGTGTAAGAACCTTCTATATCAAATTTATCTGGTTAAAAGGGTTTTCTTACCACGCTGTTTCTGAGTATTAGCAGTTCTGCACTTACTCTTGTCTCCTTATGCTGTGGGTGGTTCTACAGCAGTGATTACCATATTCAACTTCTAGCGAGCCCTTCACTCTACCAGTGCAAGAGATATCATTAACAAGATTACAGATAAAGCCATGCTTTTCAGCCCTCACAGCACATGTACCATTTTGTTTAGTGAATTAATTTGATTCAATCTCAGCCCATCAGTGGCTTGAAGTCACTCTCTGCTCTCAGCTAATCAGATAGCAGACGTCTGTCTGGTATGCAGGTAACCATAGAAACCTGTGCATTTCAAGGCACATGAAAACGCTCTTACTTCGTGACTAAAGTAAAATCTATTGACCAATGTATTTAGAAAAAGTCTCCATTTAGCTGTCCCTTTATGTTAAAAGCTAATCTTTGTAGTGAGAAAACCTTTGTCCACACGAGGATTTCTAGTCTGATTCCATCTAGAAATCCTTGTCGAAAACTGAAAGAAAACGATTCATTTTGACTTCAATTGAAAATACACATTGTATTTCACACAAAGCATATCCTTGGTGCGGTCAAAAAACTTCGAACATGCTCATTTTTTGGTTGTATTCTACCCGTAAAACATGTGGAAATTTACTGTTGATGTCAATGTGATGGCTAAAATCCTCGATACGCACCCAAAACTTTTCTATGTGTATTGCATGTGGTTTTTACCACAGATCCAAATCCAATAGGCATGAATTTTCTTTCTGACTGTAAAACCGAATCTGACAAACCCCTCTTAAACCATAAGCAGTAAGCATGCACTTTAGTAAAAAGTTAAAAACTCATCAGACACTGTTTTCAACAGCAGAATTTGCATGGATTCTGTGCTTAAATTTCACTGTCATGTGCACGTCCCCTAAATTCTTTAATCTTCATTTTTTCTTATTTTGCGTTGACATCTTTGGACTTCGGAACCAATTATCAGTCTTCCATATAGTTACACTTTCAAGATACAGTGGACGTCCCAGAGCCAAATAATGGATGTTGAACAGGGGCGTAGCTACAATGGATGCAGAGGTAGCAGTCAATTCCAAGACAAGGCAGTCAGCTCACCTCTCGTGTGAATAGCAACCTCCGGAGTGCACGGAGGGACTGGAGCTGTCCCCAACAGATATCCGTAGAAGGAAAGTGACCTTTTCCAGCAACATCCGGGGTGAAGTAAAAAGGTCCAACTTTTATTTAAATATAATTAAAATAAATAAATCATAAACAAAAAATAGACAGAAGAACGATGTAACCGCAGAGGTAGCAGTCACTGCCGAACCCTGCAGCCTGAAGGGGCCCAAAAGCCCTTCTTTGACATAAGATTACACCAGAACTGTAAATGGCACATGGTAGTTGGGGGGGCCTCTATTTAACTTTTTGCACCAGGGCCCAAAAGTTGCGGCCCTGATGTTAAGGCTACAATACATGTCTATAGCTGTCTAGAATTTATAATACTAGTGTGTAACGTCAGACCTCATTCAAACTTGTATTTGAAAATATAGATGTATTATACAAGATTTTTTTTTAATTTAAAATGTGTTTTTTTTAAATTGTTTTTATCTGTTTTATTTTCTTTTAACCTTCATTTGTTCTTATTTTAGGTTGACTTTTTTGTCCTTTGGAATCAGCTGCAAGTTTTCCATAGAATTATAGTTTCAACATACAATGGTTGCCCCAGAGCCAAATAATGGATGTTGAGGGACCTCTGCAATTCATGGCTATAGTTTATAATACTAGTGTGTAACCTCAGACCTCATTCACACTTGTATATGAAAATGCAGATGTGTAATACAAGTTTCTTTTGTAATTATTATTTACAATGTGTTTTGTTCTGTTTTTTTTGTTAGAAGTAATTATTTGTTTTATATTCATTACAGAATACAACATAAACTCATCACTCTCACCCATAAGGCTCTCCACAGTGCTGCACCCCCTACATCTCCTCCCTCATCTCCTCCCTCATCTCTGTCTACCACCCTACCTGCTCTCTACGCTCTGCTACTGATCTAAGATTACACACCTCACTCATCCGAACCTCCCATGCCTGTCTCCATGATTTTGCATGTATTGCACCAGTTCTCTGGAACATGTACCCCATGTGATCAGGCACATTCACAAACCATCACGTTTAAGTGCGCTCTGAAAAACATCTAATTAGACAAGCCTTTCCAAGATCCCTAAATTTTTAACCCCCAAATTCTGTCACACATTCGGTCACTTCCTGCACTTTGGCACCACAGGCACTTATCTGTATATGATGTATGGTTGGGATGGCAGGTTTTCATCCACTTTTTAGTGTACTACTCTATATTTATGAACAGGTGGTCCATTGTAAACCAAGCTCTCTACCCTTTGTCTCACCAATACACCCAAAGGCCTGTTCCACGGTTTAAAATTTGGGCCGTATTTCGGTCCGTAATTTCGCGGCGGAGTGCGCCAATTATGGGCCGAAAACGGCCCACTCATTACGGTAATTCACAGTTCTCATAGAGAACTATGGATTACGTCTCCTCTCCCCGCTCGGCGAAGCCGCCGGGCGGGGAGATAATTGACATGTCACTTTCTAGCGGCGTATACGCGCCGCTGGCAATTCGTCTATGGGCCGGCGAAGTGCCGGCCCCCCGCTCACTCCCCCGCTCCCGCCCCACCCCCGGTCACACGGCGTAATTGCGGGGCGTAATTACGCCCTGCAAATACACCGTGTGAACATGGCCTAATAGATTGTAAGCTCTTGCGAGCAGGGCCCTCACACCTCGTCTCATTTGTACGTAGATTTTTTTATAGTGTAATGTCTGGTTTGTCTGTGCTTATTCCCTCTATATTGTAAAGTGCTGCGGAATATGTTGGTGCTATATAAATAATGATTTATTATTATTATTATTCTTTAATCATTTTTTTCTTATTTGAAATTGATGGTTTTGGGCTTCAGAACCAATTACTAGTTTTCCATAGAGTAAGGATATGTTCACATGGCGTTTTTGTGGGGCATAATTGCGCTGCAAAACGCCTAAAGTATGCCCTGCAGATACTGTAATTCACAGTTCTCATTGAGAGCTATTATTACCTGCCGATTTCCCCGACGTGTATTGCGCTCCAGAGAAAGAAACTACACGTTACTTCTTTCAGAAAGTGAAAGTCAGTGGTGGCCGACACAGCTTGTATTGGAAGTACATGCTGCCCAGCGCGCACTTCTAAAACACCCGGTGTATAGTGCCATGCACAGCATAAGCTGCTAAGATGCCGTGTGAACATGCCCTTATGTTAACACAATTGGTCGTCCCAGATTAAATAATGTATGTTGAGGGACTTCTGTAACACATGGCTATAGCTCAGAATACTTGTGTGGGATTTCAGGCCTTCTTCACACTTGTATATGAAAATGCAGATGTATTATACAAGTTTTTGGGGTTTTTTTAATTATTATTTAAAATGTATTTTGTATTGTTGTTTTTTTTTTTTGTTTTTTTTTTAATTGACCGTTTTGGGCTTCGAAACCAATTTTCATATAGTTAGGGCCCATCCCCACAGCACAGGTTTTCAGTCTATTTACAGACTGTTTTCGGATTTGAGAGCCGGCTGTCAACCTTTTACATTGGCATTAATAGAAAATCCATGCAGCGGTCCCCACTGCATGGATTTTCCGCCAGACTTTTTTTACACTGCCAGCGGTCCGAAAAACATTGAACATGTTTATTCTTCATCCTGGTTTTTCGGGTAGAACATGAACATGTGGGTGGAAAAGGACCGGGCGCATCTGTAAACCGCAGACCAAAGCCACCCCCCTGCCTTCCAAAAAAAGACCAAATACCGCTCGGGGTTTCCCAACTGGTATTTGGTCTCTGCTGTGTAAACGCAGCCTCAGGATATGTTCATGCGGCGTCTTTGTGGGGCGTAATTTTGCTGCAGTACATAGTAATTCATAGCTTTCATTGAGCGCTATGATTACCCCCCAGTTTCCCCAATGCGTATTGCGTGCTGGGAGAAAGAAGCGGCATGGTAATTCTTCCGCTAAGTGAAAGTCACTGGAAGCCAGCACAGCGCGAATTAAAAGTACATGCTGCCCAGCGCGCACTTCTAAAACACCCGGTGTATTGTGGTGCGCACAGTATCTGCCGCAAAGACCCCGTAAGAATATGCCTTTATGGTATCACCATCCAATGGTCGTCCCAGACTCAATAAAGTAAGGTGAGGGACCTTTGTAACACATGGCTATAGCTCAGAATACTGGTGCGCTGCCTCAGACCTTATTCCCACTTGTCTATAGATCAGAATACTGGTGCGGGGCCTCAGACCTCATTCACACTTGTCTATAGCTTAGAATATGGTTGCAGGAGGCCGCAGGACCTTAATTAACACTTGTCTATAGCTCAGAATACTGGTGCGGGGCCTCAGACCTCATTCACACTTGTCTATAGCTCAGAATACTGGTGTGTGGCCTCAGACCTCATTCACACTTGTCTATAGCTCAGAATACTGGTGTATGGCCTCAGACCTCATTCACACTTGTCTATAGCTCAGAATACTGGTGTGTGGCCTCAGACCTCATTCACACTTGTCTATAGCTCAGAATACTGGTGCGGGGCCTCAGACCTCATTCACACTTGTCTATAGCTCAGAATACTGGTGCGGGGCCTCAGACCTCATTCACACTTGTCTATAGATCAGAATACTGGTTGTGTGGATCGACCTCATTTACACTTGTCTATAGCTCAGAATACTGGTTTATGGCCTCAGACCTCATTCACACTTGTCTATAGCTCAGATACTGGTGTATGGCCTCAGACCTCATTCACACTTGTCTATAGATCAGAATACTGGTGTGTGGCCTCAGACCTCATTCACACTTGTCTATAGCTCAGAATACTGGTGTGTGGCCTCAGACCTCATTCACACTTGTCTATATCTCAGAATACTGGTGTATGGCCTCAGGCCTCATTCACACTTGTCTATAGCGCAGAACACTGGTGTATGGCCTCAGACCTCATTCACACTTGTCTATAGCGCAGAACACTGGTGTGTGGCCTCAGACCTCATTCACACTTGTCTATAGCTCAGAATACTGGTGTGTGGCCTCAGACCTCATTCACACTTGTCTATAGCTCAGAATACTGGTGTATGGCCTCAGACCTCATTCACACTTGTCTATAGCTCAGAATACTGGTGCGGGGCCTCAGACCTCATTCACACTTGTCTATAGCTCAGAATACTGGTGTATGGCCTCAGACCTCATTCACACTTGTCTATAGCTCAGAATACTGGTGTATGGCCTCAGACCTCATTCACACTTGTCTATAGCTCAGAATACTGGTGTATGGCCTCAGACCTCATTCACACTTGTCTATAGCTCAGAATACTGGTGCGGGGCCTCAGACCTCATTCACACTTGTCTATAGCTCAGAATACTGGTGTGTGGCCTCAGACCTCATTCACAATTGTCTATTATGCTATAGGAATACTGGTGCTGGCGGCACCTCAGGGCCTCATTCACACTTGTCTATAGTTCAGAATACTGGTGGCGGCCCCGACCTCTTCAATTGTCTTTGTCAGAAATACTGGTGGGGGCCTCAGGGCCTCATTCACACTTGTCTATAGCTCAGAACACTGGTGCGGGGCCTCAGACCTCACAACTTGTTTTAGCCGATTCTGGTGGGCCTCGACCTCATTAACTTGTCTTTCTCAATTGGTTTGGGGGCCTAGACCTCATTACACTGTCTTTTGTCAAATATGGTGCGGGGGGCCTCAGACCCTTTTACCTTGTTATAGTCGAATCTGGTGGGGTGGCCTCAGCCTCAATTTAAACCTTGTCTATTCTCAATCTGGTGTTCCTCAGCCTCATTCACCCCTTGTCTATAGCTCAGAAAAATGGTGGGGCTCAGACCTCATTCACAATTTCTATTAGTCAGATACTGGTGGGTTTCCTCAGGCCCATTCACATTGCTTTAGCCAGAAACGGTGGGGGCCTCAGCCTCATTCCATTGTCTATAGTCAGGAAAAGGTGTTTTCCCCAGACCTCATTCACATTGTTATGTCAGTACTGGTGGGGGCCTAACCTCATTAACTTGTCATCTCAGATACTGGGGGGGGGCCTCAGACCTTCACACTTGTCTATAGTAAAACTGGTGGGGGCCTCAGACCCCATTCACACTTTTTAAGCTAAAAATATGGTGCGGGGCCTCAGACCTATTACACTTGTTATAGCTAGATATGGTGCGGGGCCAATCATTAACTTGTCTTAAATTAGGATACTGGTGTTGGCCTTTAGACCCATTCACACTTGTCATAGTCAAATACTGGTGGGGGTCAACCTCATTTACACTTTTTTATACTAAAATACGGTTTGGCCTCAGACCTTTTATTACACTTGCTATCCAGATATGGTGGGGGTAACCCTCATTCAACTTTCTATAGCTCGAAAATGGGGGGCCTCGACCTCATTCACACTTGTTATAGCTTGATACGGTGGGGCCTCAGACCTCATTCCCTTTTCTTAGTCGTACTGGTGCGGGGGTAAACCCATTACATTGTCTTTAAAACTCGAAAATGGTGGGGAGGCCTCAGCCTCATTCACACTTGTTAAGGGTGAATATGGGGTGTGGCCTCGACCTCATTCCACTTTCTATTGCTGAATACTGGTGGGGGCCCCCAACCCCCTTTTTTAAATTGTCTATGTCGTTTTTGGGTGGGCCTCAGAACCTCATTCAACTTGTTATATCAGTATGGTGCGGGGCCCTCAGCCTCTTCACACTTGTCTTTAGTAGAATACTGGGGTAGGCCCAGACCTTTCACATTGTCTATAACCTAAACTGGTGGGGGCCTCACCCCATTTACACTTGCATAGTCAAAAATTTTGGAGGGGGCCTCAACCTCATTAAATTGTCTTTGGCAGGTAATGGGGGAGGGCCCCAGACCTCTTTTCACTTTTTCAAGTAGAATATGGTTGGGCCTCAGACCTCATTCACACTTGTCTATAGCTCAGAATACTGGTGCGGGGCCTCAGACCTCATTCACACTTGTCTATAGCTCAGAATACTGGTGCGGGGCCTCAGACCTCATTCACACTTGTCTATAGCTCAGAATACTGGTGCGGGGCCTCAGACCCTTATTTTAATTTTATAGCCCGATAGGTGGGGGCCCAGACCTCATTACATTTTCTATGTCAGAAAAGGTGGGGGGCCTAGCCTCATTCCACTTGTCTTAGCTCGGGAAAAGGTGGTTTTCCCAGGAACTCATTCACACTTTCTTAGCTCAGATACTGGTGGGGCCCCAAACCCTTTTTCACATTTCTATGCTAAATACGGGTTGGGCCTCAGGACCCCTTCCAAATTGTCTATAGCCCGAAACTGGTGCGGGGGCCTCAACCTCATTCACACTTTCATAGCTCAGAATACTGGTGGGTCTCAGACCTCATTTTACACTTGCTTTTATCAGATATGGGGGGGGCCCCAGACTCATTCACCTTGTCTTAGTCAGAAAAACTGGTGGGGGGGCCCCAGACCCCAATTTACCACTTGTCTATAGCTCAGAAATATGGTGCGGGGGCCCCAACCCCCCCACACACTGTCTAAATTTAATATGGTGCGGGGGCCTCAGCCTCATTCAACTTTTTATAATCAGAAAAGGGGCGGGGCCCCCAGACCCCCCATTTACACTTGTCTATAGCTCAATATGGTGTTGGGGGTAAACTCTTAAAACTTTTTCTTTTCTCGAATAATGGTGTTGCCCCGACCCCATTCAACCTTTATAGCTCAGAAACTGGTGGGGGCCCTCAGACCCCTTCACACTTTTCTAAAGCCGAAACTGGGGGGGCCTCAGACCTCGTTCACACTTGTTTATAAAAACACCGCTGCGTTACGCAGGGTTTTCAGTTACGAGGTGTACTCTGTCTGTTGTCACAATTGGAGGTTTTTCCCTCCAATGAGCTGCTCTGCTGACATTACTGAAGAACAAGAGGGACAATAACAGAACATGCCCGGGTTTCCCCCCCAGGGTTTTGGGGGTTTTAAAAGCGGGCTGTTTTTTTTTCCCCCCCCCCCCGGGGCCCCAGACAGGGGGGAGCCCTGCATAAGGTATTCGCACAATGTAAAAGCGGAGCGGCGTGCCGCGGTGTGGACCGGGGCGAGTCGGGGCCGCCCTGGTTTTTGGGGGGGGGTCCCCCCGGGCCCCCCAGGTTTCCCGCCGGGGGGATTTTGGCTGAGCTTTGTGGCCCCTGCGCCCCCCCTCTAGGGCGCCCCATTCCCTCCTTTTCCCCTCCCTTCCCCGCGGGGGCCCCGCGCGGGGATGCGCACTGCGTTGTATCCGGGTCCTGCGTTCCCTCGGTCGGCGGGAAATGGCGCCCGGGATTTAGCAGCCGCCTCCGGAGATACGGAGGACACGGGCCCCGGGGAGGACACCGGCACTTCAGCAGAAGCCCGCGCTCTCACAGCTCACTGCCCGGAGGCCGCCGGGACACTCCAGGTAGGGATTAATAGAGGCTGTGGATGGGGAGAGGCCTTCGGGGGGAGAGAGGCCGGGAAAAAGGGCGATGTGTAAACAGTTTCCCCCGCCTCCCCCTTGTTGGGGCACACGGGTAAATGTTGGGGCCAGGTGACTGGCGTGTGTGCAGGTGCGGGGCTGCTAGACACGGATCCGTGTTGTCATCGTATCCCAGCGCTCTCCACACATAGGTTGTATGTAAACTTGGCCGAGGGTGGGTGAGGCACAGCGATGTAGTCACTACTACTCCCAATATCCACTGTGCTGCTGGGAGAGCCCCTGCTGTGTGGTGAGGTGTGCGGGCTCCTCTGTACCATGGCTCTGAGGTTACCTGTACCCGCTATAGAGGTGAGGAGCCCAGCACCAGTAAAATGGGAAATGTAAACCTTTCCCAATACTACTCCCAATATCCCTGTGGGTGCTGGAGAGCCCCTGCTGTGTGGTGAGGTGTGCGGGCTACTCTGTACCATGGCTCTGAGGTTACCTGTACCCGCTATAGAGGTGAGGAGCCCAGCACCAAGTATATGGGAATGTAACCTATTCCCACTACTACTCCCAATATCCACTGTGCTGCTGGGAGAGCCCCTGCTGTGTGGTGAGGTGTGTGGGCTCCTCTGTACCATGGCTCTGAGGTTACCTGTACCCGCTATAGAGGTGAGGAGCCCAGCACCAAGTATATGGGAATGTAACCTATTCCCACTACTACTCCCAATATCCACTGTGCTGCTGGGAGAGCCCCTGCTGTGTGGTGAGGTGTGTGGGCTCCTCTGTACCATGGCTCTGAGGTTACCTGGCTATAGAGGTGAGGAGCCCAGCACCAAGTATATGGGAATGTAACCTATTCCCACTACTACTCCCAATATCCACTGTGCTGCTGGGAGAGCCGGTGTAATGGTGGTGAGGTGTGGGGCTCCTCTGTACCTGGCTCTGTGGTTACCTGTACCCGCTATAGGAGGTGAGGAGCCTAGCATCAAGTATATGGGAATGTAACCTATTCCCACTACTACTCCCAATATCCACTGTGCTGCTGGGAGAGCCCCCACTGAGTAGTGAGGTGTGCGGGCTCCTCTGTACCATGGCTCTGAGGTTACCTGGCTATAGAGGTGAGGAGCCCAGCACCAAGTATATGGGAATGTAACCTATTCCCACTACTACTCCCAATATCCTCTATACTGCTGGGAGAGCCCCTGCTGTGTGGTGAGATGTGTGGGCTCCTCTGTACCATGGCTCTGAGGTGAGGTGCCATCACCAAATCTGTGGTAATGTGACCTGTTCCCACTACTACTCCCAATTTCCACTGTACTGCTGAGAGGGCAGCAGCTGTGCAGTGAGGTGTGCTGGGCTCCTCTGTATCATGGCTCTGGTGTTACCTGTACCCGGCTATAGAGATGAGGTGCTGTGCTGTCACCAAGCCCACTACTACTCCCAATATCCACTGTAGTGCTGGGAGAGCCCCTGCTGTGTGGTGAGGTGTGCCAGGCTCCCCTGTGCTATGGCTCTGAGGTTACCTGTACCCGCCATAGAAGTGAGGTGCCCATCGCCAAGTCTGTCAGGTGTGTGGGATGTAGACTGTTAGGTGATGTATTTACACCAAGTGTTCCCACTACTACTCCCAACATTTTCTGTGCTGCTGGGAGGGCCCCACTGTGTAGTGAGGTGTTCTGGGCTCTGGTGTTACCTGTACCCATGATAGAGGTGAGGTGCCCCAATCTGTGGGATGTCATGAAGCCTTTAAGGATTTGACGTGCTTGTCCTCACTTTGAGGGGAGGTCATGTGATGGTGGAGCGGGGTCTGTGCCGTCACCCTGTAATATTCTGGCTGACTACGGGCTGCGCGGCCCGGGCAGCTTCAGACTGATCATCTTAGAGGGCTTGTCCATAGTACCGCTGCCCTTTGAAGCATATTGCTACCTCTCCTCCCACCTGCGGCCAGCACTGCCGCTACTTCCGGCCCCAGCCATACTGGGGTCAGCACTGTGGCCCAGCCTCACCGAGTGAGCGGCACATGTAGCTCCAGCAGTGACCACCCATTTGACTTGAGGTACAGAGAGCACCCGGGGAGACTCTGGGCAGGACTGTATTGGATTTTAAATAGTTGAAAATTTTGGATTGTTGGAAGAAGTTCTGGCCCTAATACAGTATTGATTGGACTATGCAGGCGCTGCAGGAAGTATAGGAGGTTGACTTATAAAGCAAGGACCGGCAGTACATGAAGAGTTATTAAATAATCCTAACAACCCCGTAGAGCAGAATATGTCCAAAACGCTCCTGAAAAATCAAATCAGTTGTTAAAAGAAAAGCGAAAACGGTTGTTACTTGTTTTAAAACGAAATTAAAATGGTTGCTGTGTGTTGGAGAAAAACCCTTCTTCCCTAAACCTCCGCCAGTCCAGCCTTGTCCGCTCCGAGCGTTGTTCACCTCCCTTCCATCCGATGACTGTGATTGGCTGCAGGTGTAGGCACAGACTGGACCGATCACTGGTGGCTTAATGAGGACCTTTGACATCTCCTGACGTTGAGTGGACAACGTCACGCTGGGCAGGGACATAATGTAGATGGAAGAGGCAGCAGCAGGCATAAATCCATAGGAAGTTAATCCTGGATTGGTGCCACACAAGGGTATACAGCAGGGTAATTCCACAGGTAAACGCTGACACATTTCAAGCCACTGTTGGCTCTTAGGCTATGTTCACACGGCTTAACTGCGGGACGTAATTACGCTGTGTGGGCGGGGAGTGAGCGGGGGGGGGCGGCACCTCGCCGGCCCATAGACTTGTATTACCAGCGGCGCGTATACACCGCTGGTAATTCACATGTCACTTATCTCCCCCCGCGGCGGATTCTCCGAGCAGGGAGAGGAGTAGTAATCCATAGTTCTCTATGAGAACTGTGGATTACCGTAATGAATGGGCCGTTTTCAGCCCGTAATTTGCGCACTCCGGCGCGTAATTACCGAAATACGGCTCATTTTAAGCCGTGTGAACATGGCCTAAGTCCTAACGTAGGCAGAGACCATTGGTGACGCCCAGCTGACAGATTCAGTAATAAGTGTCTAGGAGGAATAACAGAGGAACAGCAGAGATATAAGAGAAGAGGCTGTTATTTCACAGGGAACACAAGGATTTACAAAGATAGACAACTCTGGAGATGTCACAGGTTCTTGCTTTAAAAAAAAAAAAAAAAAAAATTCCCATTGAACTTATGGCTGCTGCTCTTAGCTCTTTGTGAGTGTTGGACCCCCGTTAATACTGTGTAGCTTGTTGCATATTTAGGCAATGTCTCCACTGCATCGGGCAAAAAACAGTCCGGCCGTTCTCTCTGATGCGGGGCCGCGGCTTTTGTCACGCTTTGTACAGAAACCGCGGCCGCTTCTGTTTTGCCGTTGCCCATACAATTGTATTGTATGGGAAGACAGCAAGATAACTAAAAGCGCCGGCGTATGATACAACGTGTTGTATAATGCGCCAGAAGACGAGCTGTGGGGACTACAGCTCGTTTTTTCTATTGCCGCCTATGGGGCCGCACAAACGATATTTTTTTTTTTTTTTTTTTAAAGCGCCGAAGATACAAAGTGCTGAAAACACGATCGTATTCATGTGCAGTATAGACACAGCCTAAGGCTATGTTCACACGGCAGGTGCTGGGGGCCGGCACCTCGCCGACCCATAGACTTGCATTACCAGCGGCGCGTATTCGCCGCTAGTAATTTACATGTCCCTTATCTCCCCCGAGCGGGGAGAGGAGACGTAATCCATAGTTCTCTATGAGAACTGTGGATTACTGTAATGACTGGGACATATTCCAGCCGTAATTCGTGCACTCCGGCGCGTAACTACGGACTGAAATGCGTCCCATTTTAAGCCGTGTGAACATAGCCTTACTGTTGTCATTAGGAAAGTTTGTAACCTTTTGTGTATGTTTGTATATATATATATTTTACTTATTTTTTTTCCATTCTGAGGCCTCATGTTGTAATATTCATAGTAATTGTCATGAAGCGTCGGGGGCGTTGCGCTTACTGATTGCAGCCCTGCTGCTGAGAGGCTTCGGACAAGTCGCCTATTCCCGTCACTGCCCCGGCCTCCCCTTGTATACGGAGGCTGTTCCAATCACCTCCTAAACTGCCTGTGTGGACAACCCCCTTTTCTTTGATCACTTGTCTGGCATCTAGCTTATTGCAGGGGGTCCTGCTGCTGGAAAACCCCTTACTCCAAATTCATAGGGGGGGAGTGAGTGAAACCACCTCTGACAATGAGGGCAAAACGCACATTTAGTAGGGACCATATGAGTTTTTTGTATTCTGCCACCTCCTTGATAGAAATAAAAGGGAGAGTGGAAAAAGTATATTCTCAACCCCTCCACCTAAAGTGATTTGTAGCAACTCTGATGAATGGGGCCGACAGACGTGAGAACGAGGAATCTGCTACAGGTTAGATCCTCCTTCAGGGTGTTATTGTTTCAGTGCAGCTGAAAAGAAATCTGAAAGAACTTTGCACTAGGTTAAAACTTAGTTAAAAAATGTCTCATTTGTTACTACATCTTCTTCTTAGCTATGTGTCGCTATGGCAACTGACAACAAATACACTGTATAGTAAATCTGCGCTGTTACTTCCTGTCTTCTGTGTCAGGTCTTAGGCTGACATTTCTGGGGCTCTGAGGTAATACGGGACAGGTGGAGGAGAGGATGACTGCAGTATCGGACTACACCTGGTGTGTTTTCTGTTACCATGGTGATGCGCCATTTTGCTTAAAGGGGTGTGTTTTAATATTTTAACCCCTTCACGACCCTGGGCGTATGAGGACGTCCTAGGGCCGCTAAGATGCTTTGCTGGGGGATCGCTCCGCGACCCCCTCCGCACAGCCGCTGGGTGTTAGCGGCAAATCGCCGCTAAAACCCGGCAGTAACAGCGCCGGCAGGTGGCTCCGCCCGCTGGCACTGTTTTACCCATCAAACACCGCAGCAAAGATGGCCGCGGCGTCTGAATGAACGGCGATCGGTACGGTCACCGGCGCCGATCCGATGACCGGGCATGGTGGTGGGGAGCCTTGTGAAGGCTCCCGTCACTTACCCTGGCCGGTTTGCCCCACTTCATCCGCAGACAGGAAGTGGGGAAACCGCCATCTTTGTACACCCTAATGCATTGCCTATGCAATGCATTAGGTTGTATTAACAATCGTGCCCCCTAGTGGTCAAGCACCATAGGGGGACTAAATGTTACAGTAAAAAAAAAAAATAGTTTTAAAGTACAAAAAAAAGTATTAAAAGTTCAAATCCCCCCCCCCCCTTCCCCATTTTACAAAAAAAAATCATTAAAATAATAGTTACTCATATTTGGTATCGCCGCGTCTGAAAAAGTCTGATCTATAAAAATATAACATAATTTATCCCGTACGCTGAACACCGTAGAAGAAAAAAAATTCCAAACGCCAAAATTGCGTTTATTGGTCATTTTACGTCACTCAAAAATGGAATAAAATTGATCAAAAAAGTTGCATGCATTCCAACTTCTAGCGATAAAAGTACACTTCAGCCGCACAAAAAATCCCGTCACTGACGTCCGTAGGTGTTAGTACAAAAAAATTATTGGTTGCACAAACTGCGCAAATGTCAAAAATAGAAAATGTTTGGATTTTTTTTACGGTACCAAAATATAACGGAAACTCTACATGTTTGGTATTGCCGGATGCGTAACAACCTGTTGTTACAGATAACACATTATGTTTACCGAAGATTGAACGCCGTAAAAGCAAATCACCCTGAACATGGCGAAAATACGTTTTTTTTCACAATTTGTCCCATTGGAATTTTTTTGCGGTTTCCCAGTATATTTATAGTATAGTGAATAACACCATTAAAAAAGTAATCTTTGTCCCGCAAAATAAAAGCCCTCGTGTCTATGTAGGTGGAAAAATAAAAAATTTTATGGCTTTCAGAAGGCGAGGAGGGAAAAACGAACGTGTCACAAAAAAACCCCCCCGGGTCCTGAAGGGGTTAAGATACTTGTCACTTGTTCAGAGATGATAGAAAATAGAACACCTTGCCTTTTGTTCCAGCTCCGCCACTGCTTTTAGCCTTGGACCAGTGCTGTGGAGTCGGTCAGCCAAAGCTCCAAATTCTCATTTTCTCTAACTCCCGCTCCCTCATACATGGTGCATGTTTAAATGAGAACTTTCTTGTAGTAAAAGGTTACATCGGGCTTTTTATCACCTTATCATCAAGCTATTTAGGTGGAACATAAAATATATTTATTGGATACGACTTTAGAACACACAAAAGTTTAATAAATTGTAAATATGGGAAACACTGCAGCGAGTGGGGAAGAAAGCATTTTCAGCAAAAACGTCCTGAATAGCATTTGTGGAGTCTCTGAATTTGTTCCGAGAAATATTTTTGCCTTCATCAGATCCTGCATACATGACCTCACATCTGATCTCTCTATTTCCAGGCTAGAGAACGGCCCTCTTACCTAACTTGGGTTGGGGGCAAAGAGGTGACTAAGGGGCAACATCCTTAACAATGTCAGGGTATAAAGGAATTGCTCATGCATTTCAGTTGATGAACGGTTGATCTCTTCTACTACTTTGAGAGCAAGTGAAAAATTTTGATGAAATCTGGTCAATCTGTTTGCTATTAGAGCGGAATCTTTTCCCCTGCGGTAACGCTTTGCCTGCTCCATGTCATCCAAATACTTTTCAAAACTAAACTCATGTGTTGGGCTGAAGATATGGGAGCAGTAGCACTGGCAAGACCCAATTCATCTTGCTCTTCGCACTGCATCAAACTAACTAGACCAATTTATTATATATTTTTCTTTGCAAGCCAATGTGAAGTGGGAGGGCTTCGCGGAGAAAAGCCCCCCCCCTCCCTCCGTGGCCATGGGGACGGCACACAAACCGGACAAACCGACCGTTATTTGTCGTGTGCCGTGAGAACGCGCCCTAAAGTAATTTAATTACTTCTTTTCACTTTCAAACTATAGGCTGGCAAGAGTGAATGCAGCCAGATCGTTCTCTGCTCAACTCACACCCACAGCTGTGGAGTGTTCCTGAGCTGAGCCTGGCTTCAAAGCACACACTGAGTGTGATGTGACATTCAATGAGGCCATGTGAGCAATGAATGTCACATGGTTTGGGGAGGGGAGGACAAGGCTCTATACCTAGTTCTGCACAGCAGGACAGGTAAATAATTATTAATAAGTATGAATTGCAAAGTTTAATATATTGCACTTGTGAGCCCTATAACTAATAAAAAGATCGTCCCAGAGACCGGCTTTAACACAACTATTTGTTAGCTTGCTTTCCTATGATGTAATTTTGGTGCAGAATGATACCCCCTTCCTCAGCTGCCTAATGCTTTTTTACAGACTGTTCACAAAAAGTGTCTAAAATGTATCGGATATAAAGCGCTACATTTTTGTTGTACACTTTACAACATGTTTCTGACACAACAACAATAGTAACACTGCCCTATTATTTCTAATGCCCTGTAAACCACGGCAATATTCAGGTGTGGTTTTTTTTGTTTGTTTTTTTTCAAAACCCCATTACACTCATTCCCTTCCAGGAAGAGTTAATAAAAGTAAGTCAATAAGTTTTAATATGTACTCCGAAACAGTGTCATTGCAATACAAGTCATCTTGCACACAAGTCTTGCAATGCAATCTTGAGAGGAAAGAAATTAGGCTTGGTGGTTTGGAGGTTAAAAATACAGCTTATCCAATAAAATGCAAACCCCCATGGCTATATCGATGAAAACATAAAAGATATGAGTCAAAGCGAAAATGGAAAAACGATAATGGGGTTAGAATTGGCTTATTGTATTACTAATTATACACTGGAATTAATTCCCAAGAATGCTTGTGGACAAAATTGTTGGTACCCTTTCATTACAAAAGGAAAAACTCACAATGGTCACTGGGCCTGTGGATTTGGTAAGTCAACGCTCCGACTCCCTCTTACATGGCACATGTTTAAGTGATACCATTTTACTACCATTTCAGTAAAGTTAACATCAGGCTTTTTATTACCCTTATGATCATGGCTGTGGAGTCGGAGTCGTTTTATAAAAAGAACCGACTCCCAAAATATATAATACATTGGTACAGTTAGTTCAATGCAGTGCCAAGAGCAAGAGGAATTGGGTCCGGCCGGTGCTACTGCTCCCATATCTTCAGCCTTATCACATGAGGAGTGTAAGTGATGACATGGAGCAGGCAAAGCGTTACTGCAGGGGAAAAGATTTTGCTCCCATTGCAAACAGATTGACCAGATTTCAGCAAAACTTTTTACTTGCGCTTAGTGTAGAGAGGCTTCTCTAGCCTGGAAATAATGAGATCAGATGTGAGGTCATGTATGCAGGATCTGATGGAGGCAATACTATTTCTCAGAACAAATTCAGAGACTCTACAAATGTTATTCAGGACGTTTTTGTTGATAACTGTTTTTCCCACTGCAGCGTTTCGCATATTTACAATTTTTTAAAGGTTTTTTTTTGGTGTTCTAAAGTTGTATCCAATAACAAAATATTTTACACCAACAAGCAAAAGGGTAACAGTTTTGAGCTTTTGACTTTCAGGCTCCATATCTCATCATCCACTGCAGCTTTGAATGTGAGACTGCCATCATTTTATAGACAATTATCTTGGCAATTTACATACATAACTTTGACCTGCAACTATTTAGCATTTGTTTAGTTCTGCAGATTTTTGTCATGTGACTACATTGTTACAGTTTTAGTTCCGGAGGTGGGACAATCCTTTTTTTTCTTCTTGATACTACAAATTACAACCTGTTCTCACATTCCCTAATAGCTCAGTGTGTTATTAGGCTGATTCCCAAGTGACAGGTCATTGGTTTGAGCAGCCATGAAGGTTTCCCAAGAAAAGAGAAGCAGCAACATCCAGCTCATCAATAACCTCTCTGGGCCAAGAAAATTGCCAAACTGCATCAGGTGAGGCCATGACAGCTGGAAGAATATGAAATGTCTGTTCATCCATTCCAAAGCCAAGAGGTGACGTCCAGGTGAAATATCAGGGGTGAGTGTGCCCAAAAACAAGTACGAAAAGTGGACAGTGCAAGATTGGAAACATTGATTAAAATATTATAATTGAGTCAAATGGGTTTGGAAGAATCAAGGAAAAAGAGGGTAATGGATCGAGAAATTGAAGGGACTGTCAGGTTCGGTGGAGGAAGCCTGAGGATATGGGGGTTGGTTCACAGCCAAAGATGTTGGATACTTGACCAGGATCGGTGTTGATCTCAATGCTGAGCTATATGTGAGTGTCCTAAAAGATGAATTACTTCATACTCTCCAGTACTAGGGGTAGGAAAAGGACCCAAAGCAGTCAATTATCACTGAATCATTTCTGCACCAAACTTAAGTAAAGTTGCTGTATTGGCCTCCACAATCCCCAGACTTCAACCCAATTGAACAGTTGTGGGTAGAGTTCAAGAAAAAGCTGTATTCCTACCCAAGTGAGCCGACCAGTCTGCACCAATGTTGTGAATGTGTAGAAGAGAGCTGGGATCAGATTTTGGTGAAGACATGTTTGAATCCCATGCACAGCCCAGAAGGATTCAGGCAGTGTTGAAAGCCAAAGGTGGTTTTACAAAATGCTAACAAAATAATTAGCATTTTTTGATTTTTAGTGTTAAATACTTGCAAGTCAAATTTATGTATAAAATAGCTGACTGCCTATATAATGATGGTAGTCTCATGTTCAAAGCTGTAGTGGATGGTAAGATATGGAGCCTGAAAGTCAAAACTGGTCGACTACAGCTTTTTCTTCAACTCTACCCACAAGTGTTTGGGTTGAGATGTGGGGACTGTGGAGGACAATCCAGCAACTCTACTTTGATATCATCGGACCATTTCTTCGCCAAACTCGTCAGATGCTTCAGGTCGTTGTCCTGCTGGAACACTGTTGTCCTTTTCCTACCCATAGTACTGGAGTGTATGGAACTCATCTTGTAGGACACTCACATAGCTCAGCATTGAGATCAACATCAATCCTGGTCAAGTATCCAATGTTTTTTAGCAGTGAAACAACCTCCTATTATCAGACTTTCTCCAATTCCTTGATCCGTTCGCCCCTTTTCCCTTGATCCTTCAAAACCCATTTGCCCCATCAGAGCCCGGTCTATTGACTTTCATCTCATTGCTCCAAATCATCTATTTCCAATCTTCCATTTTTCATACTTTTTTGCAAACTCGAGCCGACGCTTCTTACGACGAGATTGAAGTCGTGGCTTCTTCACCTTTTTTCGGGTCATCAATCCAGGCCTGTGTAATGCGTGTTGCCCGGTGCTTGCATTGACATCTAAGATCTGGCTATTACGAAACATATGAGCCTCCTCCACTGCTGTTTGTAGCACCAGAATTGATAGACCTTGTGATGAGCGAATTGTTGATTCTGATATTTTGCCTGGACGTCCACCTCTTGGCTTTGGAACGGATGGACAGACATTTCATGTTCTTCTAACTCTCATGGTCTCACATGATGCAGTTTGCGAATTTACTTGGCCGCGAGATGCTATCGATGAACTGGATGATGCTGCTTCTCTTCTTGGCTGCTCCTTGATTCGAACCAGTGACCTTTTACTTGGAAATCAACCTAATAACACACTGAGCTATTTGGGAATGTGAGAACAGGTTGTAAACTGTAGTAACAAGAAGAAAAAGATTGTTCCACCTCCGGGACTAAAGAGTAGCAATGCATTTACATGACAAATCGGCAGAACTAAGCAAATACTAAATAGTTGCAGGGCAAAGTTATGTATAAGATAGGTAAGATGATTATCTATAAAATGATGGTAGCCTCACATTCAAAACTGCAGTGGATGGTGAGATATGGAACCTGAAATTCACAAGTTGAAAACATTGTTACCCTTTTGCTTGTCAGTTTAAAATATATTTATTGGATAGGACTTTAGAACACAACATTCATAAATTGTGAATCTACAAAACGCTGCAGTAATTGTGTGTGTTGTGTGGGGGGGGGTAACACTTTTCAACAAAAACGTCTTGAATAACATTTGTCGAGTCTCTGAATTAGTTCTGAGAAATAGTATTGCCTCCATCAGATCCTGCATGCATGATCTCACATCTGATCTCATTATTTCCAGGCTAGAGAACGGCCTCTCTACACTAACTTGGGTTGGTGGCAAAGCAGTGACCACAGGGGCAACATCTCAAACATTTTCAGGGTTTAAAGAAAATGCATTGTGCACAGTCACTTTTGATGAACAGTTGAACTCTTCTACTTCTTTGAGAGCAAGTGAAACATTTTGCTGAAATCTGGTCAGTCTGTTATTGAAGCAGAATCTTTTCCCCTGCGGCAACGCTTTGCCTGCTCCATGTCATCCAAATACTTTTCAAAATTAAACTCAACTGATGAGGCTGAAGATATGGGAGCAGTACCACTGGCAAGACCCAATTCCTTTCTCTTGGCACTGCATTGAACTAACTGTACCAACTTCTTATATTTTTTGAGAGTCTTGAGTCGTTCTATTTTATGACTATTCAGACTCCACAGCCCTGATAGTCACTGAAATAACTTGAAACTGATTAATACATTTACTAAAAATCAACTAATGAAAATCTGACATTGTCGCTCATTTTGAAGAGAGCGTGAAAAAACTAATTAAACTGACCTGGACAGAAATGTTGGTACCCCTAGAAAAGCTAAAATAATTTGACCATAGGAACATGTTAAAGTGTGTCATAATTAGCATAACAGCGGTCTTCACACTTGTAATCAGTCTTCCTATTTAAGGTGTGAAAAATAGTCACTGTGCTGTTTGGTATCATGGTATGTACCACAATGAACATGGATCAAAGAAAGGTAAGGAAAGAGTTGTCTCAGGAGATTAAGAAGGAAAATTATAAACAAGTGTGTTATAGTCTATAAGACCATCATCAAACAGCTTGATGTTCCTGTTGCTACAGTTGCACATATAAGTCAGAAGTTTAAGGTCTATGGGCCTGCAGCCAACCTCTCTAAGAGGAAAATTTATGACAAATTGAAGAGACGGATATTACAAATGGTAACCAAAGCGCCCAGAACAACATACCGTATTTTTCGGACTATAAGGCGCACATAAAAGCCTATGATTTTCTCAGAAATCGAAAGTGCGCCTTTAGTCCGATGCGCCTTATATATGAATCAATTCTTCACTTGGGTTTTGTTCAGAACGTATTTACAGCTAATTTAGTGACACTTATTTGTAACTGATTTCCGATCGTAACATACGTTCCATCGAAATCAGTTACCAAATCAGTTGCAAATCAGTGTCACTAAGGCATGTTCACACGGCTGATTTCAGAACTATTCACGTCGGATTTCCGATGTAAATACGTTCGAAATCAGTTGCAAATAAGCTTCGCTAAGTGTGACACGTATTTGCGATACGGCACGGAAATATGTACATGTATTGACTTTTGTTACAACTTTACAAGTTGAGTTATTGTGAAAGTGTTGAATGACGCTTGGCTTGCGGTCTGAGCTTTGTTTCATTTAATGTGCCGCGCCTTATAATCCAGTGCGCCTTATCTATGAACCAAGAAGACTTAACAGGCGCTCATTGATAATGCGCCTTATAATCCGGTGCGCCTTATAGTTTGAAAAATATGGTACTAAGAGATTAGAGGTGGGCTCCAAGATTGAGGTAGATCAGTGTCAGATGTGGACTTAATGGAAAACGACTGAAGAGTAAACCACTGTTGTCAGCAAATTGTAAAAAGGTCAGACTGGAAATTCCCAAAATGCATATGGACAGTAGCAAAGCTTTTGCTACCGTGTTGTTTGGACAAAACTGGAGCTTTTTAGCAACTCGCATTAGCTCTGTTCACAGATGCAAAAACTAAGCATGCAAAGAAAAGAACATTGTACATACTTATGTTTTGAATACAATCTCAAGAATATCAAGGCATTCTGGAGCAAAATGTGTAGTACAGTGTCAGACCGCTTGGTCGCTGGTCATGGGTCCCCCAACAGAATGACCCAAAACACGCCGCTAAAAAGTAAAGCAGTGAACTATTCAGAAGTGCCGTCTGAGTCCTGACCTGACTCCTATAGAACAGGGGTCTTCAAACTGCAGCCCTCCAGCTTTTGGGAAACGACAACTCCCATCATGCATTTATATAATCTATAACAATGGGCATGATGGAAGTTGTCGTTTCCCAACAGCGGGAGGGCCGCAGTTTGAAGACCCCTGCTATAGAGCATCCGTGGAAGGAGCTGGGACATGGGGTCTGGAGAAGACCCCTTCACTCCGGAGCCAGTTGGAGCAGCTCACAAGGAGTGGAACAAAATACCTGTGGACAGGTGCAGAAGTCTCAGTAAGAGGTACAAAAATGTTTGCAGTGATTTTCCTTAAAAGATTAGTGCATCAACATATTAGGTTAAGGCGACCATTTATGTCCATCAAGTTTCATTAGTGTTCTTTCTTCCGTTGAACTACAATTCAGAATTGATGTCTGATTTTAATTAGTTGATTTTCTGTAAGTTTTACATTTCTTATTGTCGGTTTTAAATTATTTCACTGATCATTGTGTGTGATTTCTGTAACGGAAGGGGGCTTAAATTTTTTGCATGTGCATAAGTACCCAAAATGCTCTCAAAGTTGATCAGTTTTCTGTCTTACCAGTATATGGGAGTGGCTCATGATGCACTTTACAGCTTAGTCTTCATACAGGTAACATGCGGGGTTATCTGGTCCACCTAGGGTTTGCTAAATTTTAACTAATCCCCTTCCTGGTAGGTGTTAGTGGATCCAACAGGAAGGGCTTATATCTTTTCCTGCTGGGTCCACCTCTGGCTTTGGCTCCAACAACCATAGCTTAGACTGCATCGAAACAAGCTGGCGTGAGTTTCCGCCAAAGAGGCTTTCCCATCTCAGACATTTAACCCCTTAAGCCCCAGGCCTGAAAAGTAGTTAATGACCAGAATTTTTTTTTAGTTTTTGCCTCCTTACATTTCAACAGTGGTTACTTTTTTTTTTATTTTTTCACTGATGCAGTTGGATGAGGGCTCGTTTTATTCGGGACAAGTTGTACTTTATGTGGGAATAGTTTAAGTTCACTTAGAAATTATTGCAGATTTATTTATTTTTTTTCACATTCCACACTTAATAACTTGTTAGATTAATTCTACAGGTTATTACGGTCGTGTGGATACCTAATGTTAGGATTTTTTTTTGTTTAATGTATGCACAATTATTTTTTATTTATTTACACTTTTTATATTTTAATCCCACGAAGGGACAACTTTTCTTTTTTTTTTTTTTTCTTTTTTTTTTTATTATATACTTAGTAATGTATTAGCATATTTATATATGCTAATACATTCTGATCCGTGTCACTTTGACACAGGCAGTGATCGGGACAGCACACAGTGTGTACTGGTCACTGGCTTCATACACAGACAGCTCTGGGGCCACTCTAGGTCCCCAGGGCTGACTATGCAGCCGTTCCCCGAGCTCTGTCGGCTGACCGGGTAACGCACCGCCGCAATCAAAGGGTTAAAGCATCGGGTTGCGGAGGTTATCTCCACTCCCCAGTGCTTGCAGGAGCTGCGCTAGGATCAGGGTTGTGTAGTCCAGCCCCGATTCTAGCGCAGTTGCGGCGCCGGGCACCGCAAACCCCTAAGTCTGCAGCAACGCCAAAAGACATCGCTGTAGACAAACGACCCGCACAAGCCGACTTCAAAAGACGGTGCGCGGTCGTTAAGGGGTTAAACATGTGATAGGGTTTGCCATAAATGCTTAGGTTCCCACCTTTGGTATCTGCACCTATCTCTCTACTGAGCCCCCACGACTCCCCATTCAGAATGGAGAAGTGTCTGTGCTTGCGCGGTTGCTCACTTCATTGTGAGTACAGCTGAGCGGTACTTGGAGCAGAGAGCAAGCACAGACTCTTCTCCGTTCTGAGTCTTCTCTGGCATAGCCTCTCAATATGCCACACATTTCTGAGATGGCGAAAACCTCCGTTAAGAAGTCTTCTTAGATCTTCTGACTTGTGTATTTTAGTAAACTCTAGCACTCAGTAACATTTATGAAGCTTCATCTTTTACAGCTGTGTTGTACTGTTTCTGCTAGAGTTATGATTAAATTGACAGCTGGGTGTTAACGTTCCTCTTTGTGATGGATTGTACACATTTTTTCATAGACCATTAGAAAGTGGTCTTGGGTGCACAGTGGTGCTGATAATCTTGCATATTGGGGGCTGTGTGTAAGTTTGTTTTTTTTTTTTTTTTTTTTTTTTTCATTGGGTCATTTGACCTGCTGAAACATACTGGGCCTTAATGTCAAGCAGTAAGACTCTGTCACCCATAGCAACCAATCAGAGATCTTCTTTAATTTTCCAGGGCACTATATGAAATGAAAGCTGAGCTCTGATTGGTTGCTATGGGCGACAGAGACAGTCTTGCTGCTCGGCAGTCTTCATACATAAGGCCCACCGTGTTTTAATGAGAACTGGAAGTCGGTCTCTGCATTTTTATGAAATGTTCAGTCAGTCCCATAGGAATGCATAGAAAAATGGGCTTCTGGGTCACAGTGCAGACATTTCAGCAAGGCAAAAAGCGCAAACCGGCTGTAAAACCGGCTGCAAACCCGTGCCGTGGGGACATGCTCTAAGGGTTAGAGTTTTTCTCGGTCAGAAAGTTTAAGTTCAGAGACTAAAATGCAAGCTTTGTTCTACTGATAAGACGCAGCATGACGGGAGGTCTCCAGCCTGGCCGGTGGTGGAGAGGTGGTTGATAACCTAGGAAGCAGATATGGTTGACAATTTAGAAATGTATTTTGCATATTTCATATGTAAATCTCATCTAGAATAAATTATTAGCAATAATATTTTTTATAATCCACTGCTTTATTTGCATTTCAGCATAACTAAGTATATATTGTTATACAGTTTTAGCGCCACAGTTCTGCTCATCCCCTTTAATCCTATTCATGTACATGAAGCAATAAGAATTTATTTTAGTGTTCCTAGAAAGCAGGAGATAAGAACTGCACAAACTCTGACGCATAATCAGAACAGTATCCATTTGGCAATCAGTTATTTACATTTGCTTACATATTTGTAATGAATTCATTAGATGGGAAATACCTTTTTAATTGTACCTGCTAAAAGTAAGCTGGCACCGATGAAACTGCATCACTGACACCTCTGATCTTTACAAGCAGCAAACTGTGAGCGATCTGGTTTGGTCATACTGGTTGTCAGCCAGCTTTTGAAGGAACTGATAAAACCAAGAAATGGCTGAAGATTGACTTAAGGGAATGTGTCATCAAAAAATGACTTATTGTTTAACTCACATTTTGTAGGAATTTTTGGTTATTTTTTTTTTTAATTTTCCAGATCACTTTCAATATTTTTTTAATAATTCTTAAGTCCTGCAGTTCTCACTTTGGCCACGAGGCCTAATAATTGTCTGACACTTCCTGTTCTGTTTTAGATAGTTTTTCAGCAGTGTGCTCATTATCAGTAACAGCAGGGTCACACTGAAAGGAGACACCATTGTGTACAGATAACACAGAATCCACCAGTCACAAGAGGAGATGTCACAGCTCCCCCTCTCCCCTCCCTTCACAGTGAAAACTCTTTTATACAAGTCTATGGGACAGAATCTGTCTTAAGAATCCTATGTGCATGAAGCTGCTGTAAAGTATCTCTCTGACTGCTGTTAAAGCAGTGCAAGCAAGAATGTCTGCCCCACAATCATATATAGACGGCCGAATAGAGAAATCTACAATCAGGAAATAAAAACGACTGAGGAAAAGCATATGGATCAGGGGCTTGATTCAATAAGTAAAAAAAAATAAAAATTATGACATATTCCCTTTAAGAGTGCAACGCAGGCACCCACGGTGTGAGATGAGCTTATACCTACTGGCCATGATGGAGAAGGTGTTTAAAGAAAGTTTTTTGACAAATTCAATGCATGGGAAGAAATCAAAATCGCATAATGAATAAAGTAAGACTTTGCTTCTCATGGCGCCCTGGCATACTTCAGCTTGTATGCTGCAGTTGAAACTTGGCAGTGAAAACCATGTCTAGAGTGCTCTAAACTGCACCATTTTGTACTCTTGGTCCATTATGTGCAGAGCCAGATCGTTTGTGATCTCCTTGTGCTATACAATTACATGCCTCTCCCTTTAGAAGTCTTTTAACTTATTTTCCAAGATTACTTACAAAGATGTGTATGCCTTCTACTTCTTTTTCAACTTGTTGTTTCTCTTGCAGCTTTTATGTGGCGCTCATAAAGATGAGGCTAAGGACGCGGAAGGGGTCTCCGCGCAGCAGTCACGGGCCTGCGGGGCGCACTGCACGCACTAAGAGGAAGCACTCGGAAGAAGAGGAGGAGGAGGAGAGCTCGCCTCTTGTAGAAAAGTTGTCTAAACCAGATACTGGTCTGCTGTCGACCATCAAAAACTTCATCAAAGGCAGCACACCGAAGGTAAGTCTGAACTGCTCTGCATTTGATCTCATTGCTTTAAAGGGATTGTCTCACTACAAGGATTGCTTTTTATGTTAAAGATCTTGCAAAAACAAGTCATTTTGCAATATGTGTCCATTAAGTTTCCTACCTATTCCTAGATATCCCCTCTTGTATGGGCTGCATCAGCTCCTCAGGTCGCTATAGCTACAGACCTGTTTGAGCTATAATTATAGGCTGCCAGCACTGGTTTCTATAGGGACAGACCAGGCTTCTACTGCAGCCTAGTGGAAGCCAGTAAACGCGCCCCTCAATTCAAAGTGAAACCACGACAACATGACTGAAGTAAGATGAATCAATGTAGTGAGACAACCCATTTAAGTATTTTGATTGAGAAAAGTCTGTCTTAGAAGGTATTGAGACAATGAGGACTGATAGTATGTAAGCAATAGTGGCTTACAGTATTTCTAGTTCCTGTGTCATAATCCTTTAGTGGCAAAATAGTTTTTAAGCGAAGATGATTTTCTCTTCCAACAATCCTAAACCTGAAAGATCTAGGTACACAAAGAAGAGCTTACAGGTTAGTTTTTATTTCTAGGAGGATCGAGAGAACCCCGCAAAGAGGAGCAGGGTGGAGCGTGACCTCGATAACAACCTTATCACCTCAACTCCACGCACCGGTGACAAACCAAGCAAGCCCATTGCACGCGTCCGACGGAAAAGTCAAGTTAATGGAGGTAAGAACGAGGCGCATCCCAAACTCATGTGTTTTATGTGAAATGCACTGTACTAAGTTTGTTAAAATGTATATGGAGGTTTTCTTATATAACCAGCATATTATTTAGATATTAAAAAATCTCTACAGGCTACCCAATTACCAGTGGTTATGTATACAAATTATCAGAGAAAGTGAGTCCTACTGATCTATTGTGAATTTGTATTGCAGAATATTTGTGAGTTTTCTCTTGGATCATGGTTAATAAGAAATTGGCGTTCATAGTAAACAGCCTGGACCCTTTTTTGAGATCTATTCATAGAATTATCATTGGATTTGAGCTTGTATGGCGCTCAGAGAGCATTCTTAATTACCTGGAAAGAAATATAAAGGGAATATGTGCTCCCTACCAAATGTACTTGAACTCGGAGCAGCTCAGGGCAGTTTTTTTTATTACTGTTCAATGTGTAGACTGACGCCTTACAGTTCTATTGTAACAACTGAGAAGCACATGTTGAGTGGTCTAAGAAGACGTATAACGAGGCTTGTTGCTTATAGTTAGTGCTTGATAAAATGCATCGGCTTTATCCTTTTGTACTTGTTAAACCCCAGTTGATCCTGAAGAAAACAAGCCCATTCAACTAAAATTTAGTAGCTTTTTATATACAGGCAGTCCCTGGGTTACGAACAGTATAGGGAGTGTAGGATTGTTCTTTAGTTGAATTTGTATGTAAGTCGGAACATGTATCTTTATTAAATGTAACTCCAGCACAAAAGGTTTCTTTTTTCATTTTGGATAGTGCAGGCAATGTCTTTTTACATTTGTTCTGCCTTCTGTGCCCCTGTTACGAACACTTCACCTCATTTTCACCTCATGTGATGCTGTGGCATGTTGGAACATCTGCTGTGGAACATGGAACTACAAGTGCCAGCATGCCTCCTAAGTCTCCGTTTGTAACTAGTGGACAGATGTAAGTCGAGGACTGCCTGTAGTGGAAAAATCCCCTAAGGCCAGAGCAGTGGATCATCAACCATGGTTAATGCTAATATCCCTATTTCAGTGGACTTCTATAATCCTGCTCACAAATCATCTGTAAACTTGTTCTGTCTTGCTCATTGACTACTTTTCCTGCGCTTCGTCAGTATATTTTCCTGAAGTGAAATGTTATTTTTGCATGTTCTTGTAGAAGCTGCGAGTTACGAGGTGACTCCTCAACATCTAAAACAAAATGGAAAGCTGGACGATGGATCTGTTGCCACCAGCCCACCCAGGACCACACTACTGGGGACCATTTTTTCTCCCGTCTTCAATTTTTTCTCACCAGCAAATAAAAATGGTGAGTGTATGTAAATTTTATCTTGTATTTTATGTAGAATTAGCTTTGCATTTCGTACATTGTATCTGACATTTTATTTGGATGAAAAAAATAAAACCAGGCACACTTATTGATATTGTCTAATACTTAGGCAAAGTAAGCTTAGCGTCGACAGTCAAAAAATGCATCAAACTTATTACAGTGGGTCAGCTGTATGATAAATCTGGTGCATGCATAGACTATTGATTTGCTCACGCTGCACTAATTGTGCCAAACTTTTGCCACATGGTGTCGCATGTTAAGTCGCCTTCCTCCTGCTAAGACACGTCCATTCTTGCGCGGTCACGCCCCCTTTTGTCAGACATGGCGCAGAAGTGTCTAAAAACAGTCTAAAGCGCAGAATAAATGTGTTGTATAGCATGCATGACAGTATTTTATTGCATAGAATTGTGGTACAGTTTCCATAGTAAATGTTCCCCATTCTGCTTTTCAGGCACGTCTGGATCAGATTCTCCAGGGCAAGCAGTGGAAGCTGAGGAGATAGTGAAACAATTGGAAATGGAGCAGGTGGATGAAATTAGCACCAGCACCACCACATCCACCAATGGCACATCCTACCCCAGTCAGGGGACACCTGTCCGTACAACAGCCAATAGCTGGCTAGAGGCAGCCGAGGATACACCCGAGCGGGACATCCCAACGTTAACAGGTTAGGGGCCTTATTTCAGTTGGGTAAACTTTTAAAAGAATACTGTCTTACTATGACCTATAATGTTCTGTCGTTGATGTCGTGTATTTTTCTTTTAATTTTCCTCTTCCACCTTTTTGTTACTGTCTCTACCTTTGAGCTATAAGGACAGCTAAAGCCCAGTTCATGACATTTCAGGCCTGACGCATACCCCAGCAGAGTCATAGGACACTATAGAGCAAACATAGTTTCTTTAAGACTGTTTGCTCAATTTCACATCAGTATAGGCTTAATGTGTTGAATATAAAAGTGCAGAGGAAAGAAAAACCGAAAGAGGGGGCGCACAATAGTCAAAGAACATATTAAATGTAGTAATAATGACAAGTGACAATCTTGCTCACCTTAGGGAGTTGTGCTGGTAGTATAGAGGCACAACTCTCGTAAGCGCATACAGGGCTCTCCGTCCGAGCCCAAACCACGGCAGCCGCAGCTCTCTAGCTCCAGTGGATGTGGACAGCAAAGGCAGAAAGAAGATGAAAACATTGCCCGGTGCTCGTTTCAGAAAAACGCCTCAGTTGAGACAGCGAAGTGGTGTTAAAAATGTTTTTTATTTAATAAAGGTAAAGAGTGTAAACCTTGACACCATAAAAACACATTAAGATACACTTTACGCGTTTCATGCCCTATACTGGCGCTTCCTCAGAAGTATGTGGACACAAGTGTGGTAGACCACATTTCTGTGACTGGTTCCTAAAGCATATACCAGTGTGTAATGGTGCATTCTTTGTCCAAAAGAGACTGCTTTTCTCCTGTAATCTGCAGTGGCTCCACCGTAGTATGGATCGGGTTACTTTTTTTTTTTTTTTTTTTGAAGGCATCACAAGGGAAGTCTAAAACTTAATGTGAATGAGGCCTTATGGTATATTCACATGGCGCGTTCAGTCCGTGTGGACATACGTTCTTAGATGCGTGTTTGGGTCTGCCTAGACGGACCCAAGCACACATCTAGCAATGAACAGTGTGATTTTACACTGCTTGCAATGTAAAGCACGCATCAGCGTTCAGACGAGCGATCACTGATGTGTGTTTCATTGCATCTTTCGGATTCGTTCTAAGAATTGTCATGTCAATTCTTGATCCGAAAGACGCAGCAGGAGCCTTATTTAAAACTATAGGGTGTGTTCCTGCTGCAGCCAAAACGCATCCAAACACGCAGCTGGAGCCAAAAGCGCCGTGGGAGCATACGCTTAGTCTGTTCATTCATACTGAAGATTCTGATCTGATTTTCTTTTTCTAGCCCCTGTGTCCCCAGACAGTGGTTACTCCTCTGCACATGCTGAAGCAGCCTATGAAGAAGACTGGGAGGTGTTTGATCCGTAAGTTGCAGTTTTTTTTTTTTTTTTTTTTTTTTTTTAAATCCTAATTTCCATTTAATGCTTTACAGCAGTGTATATGAAAGCTGTAGGCACTGCTTTTTGATTTATTGCTAATAGATCAACCTTACATTTTGAAGTGCCACTGTCCTTTCCTTATAAGCCCAGTGCTATAGTCAGTACAGACAGACACCTATAACAAAATGCTTTTGGGCTTGGTAAACCTGCAGAGCATGTGGAAAGTGCCTGCGTAGTATGAGTTAATGGGTATTTTCTCTACTGCAGATACTATTTCATTAAACATGTCCCACCCCTGACTGATGAACAACTCAACAGAAAGCCAGCTCTCCCCTTAAAGACCAGGAGTACACCAGAGTTCTCCCTCGTGCTGGACTTGGTAAGATCTAGCTTGTTTTAGAAAGTCTACAGTGCGACTGTTTTGGTTCTTTGTGAAACTTTTTTTCTTTTTTTTTCTTTACAGGATGAGACACTGGTTCACTGTAGCCTCAATGAGCTGGAAGATGCTGCTCTGACATTTCCAGTGCTGTTCCAAGATGTCATTTACCAGGTTAGGATCACCCTGTTTCTTACGCTTTGTCCAGACAGCAACTTGCAGCACAATTATCTGCTGCAAACAGGTTTTAACTGCGTGTTTTTTAGTAATACATTATCTTTTGTAAGCCAGTAGGTAGGAAAGATAAAAAGAGGCCCCTAAATGGAAAAAACTGGTGATAAATGGCAAGCTGTTAAAAGATTATGTAGATTTTTCTTTTCCCCATTCACCCTGCCTGATGCAGATACTTGAAGGCTTGCTGTTTGCTATCGGTTTTTATTTAGATATTAAGTTATCAATTATTGGGGACTTTCACTTTATCTTTCACTGATTAGCTATAATAATAAAACTGTTCTTAAGCTTGATATTTTGATAACAGGAAAATGGGCAAGCTTAAAGGGGTGTTCCGTTTTTATTGATTAGCTTCAAACATGTAGGCAAACCTAAATAAAGCCTCTTACTAAATATATTGCTCTTCTGATTTTGTTTCTCCTCTAGAGCAGGTCTGATCTCAGAAGCTTGCTTACACTTCTTAGGATGGGTTCCCACTGTGATATTACATATGTTGCATCCGTCACAGTACTGTAAAAAAAAAAAAAAACAGTAAACCGGCAGATATCACGACGCAGACGCAGTTCAGTGTGTGCTACGTTTCGCTCTATTTCCTAGCACATACACTTATTTCACGGAACGCAATAGCGTAGTCGACCTCTTTTATGGTACCTCGACGGATACCTGCAACATATGCTAAATCGTAGTGCGAACCAGCCCTAACTGACCAACTTTCAACCCTTTAGAGCTCTGTAGCCTTGTGCCCTGCTGCTTAGAACCCTCAACACTAATGTCCTTTGAACAAGCACAGCTAGGGATAGCAGAGTTGATATGCCAGGCAATGGGAGGCTGAAGCTGGCTCTGTGTAACAAGATGGTGAGACAACCCCTTTAAGGATCCAAGTGACTTTAATAGGGCCAAATTGTGATGTTTTCATTAGTGGTTCAGAGAATCTCCAAAACTGCAGGAAGTAACCTTGTGGGGGTATTCCAGGTATGCAATGTTTAGCACCTACCAAAAGTGGTCTGAGTAAGATTAACCAGCAACCTGGCAACATGGTAATGACCACCTGAAGGCCAGCGATCTGGTCCAGGTCCACAGTAGAGCAACTGTAGCACATATTGAACAAGTGAATGCTGGCTATGTTGGTACGGTCTCCAAAGACACATGGGCACATTTATTAACCCATTCCCACCGCAGCCAGTTTTGAGCTTGCTGACAGACCCCCATTTTTTGAAATGTAATGTGTCACTTTATGTGGGAATAACATTCTAATTCTTTTACCTATCCATGTGATTCAGTGTTTTTCTCATGACACATTGTGCTTTAAGTAAGACATTTAGTTTCGTATAATCCTTGTTTGTGGAAAAATATCAAAATGTCATGAAAATTTTGAAAGATTTTGCCATTTTCAAAGTTCAAAAATTTCTGCTTGTAAGACAGATGGATATATCACATAAAATAGTTTATTGCTATCATCTACCATATGTCTACTGTAGGTTGGCATCATAATTATTATTATTTTTTTTAAAATGTGGTTCTTTTTGTTTGTTTTTTTTACGACGATAGTGGGGTTGGGAAATTTAGTAGTAATTTTTCAAATTTTCAGTAAAATTTGTAACAGGTTTTTTTTTAGGAACCATTCCAGTTCTGAAATGGTTTTGAGGGGCCTGTATGTTACCCCCATAATTATCTTCATCTAAGAAACTAAACCCCTTAAGGTATTCAAAACCACATTTAGGAAGTTTATTATCCCCCTAGGTATTTCAAAGAAATATATGCAAAGTGGAGTTGAAATATCAAAATTTCACTTTTTTTTTTTTTTTTTGCATATTTTCAATATTTATACGTTATTAACTGGAAGTTGGTCGATTATTAAATTGAAATGCAACTCAAGATGGATTATTAAGTTTCTGCCACTTTTAGAGATATCACATATTTTGCCCTAGTGCGCTATCTCGGCTCAACCACAAGCCTCAGAATAGGAGTACCTACTGGACTTTTTAATTAAAAAAAATTTTTTAGGCACCATTACAGGTTTATGGACACCCTAAGGTGCTAAAACTTAATAAACACCCCTAAAAAGACCTAATATATCCAGGACTGTAGTGAGTATATTGACCCCACAGGTGTTTATTAGACTGAAAATGGGAAAAAAAATGTTTCCAACAATCTGCAATTTTAGCTGAAAATGTTTCATTTTTACAAGGAATCCTGGGGAAAAAAGCTCCTTAATTTTGTTATGCAATTTCTTCCAAGTTCGACAATACCCTACATGTGGGTGTAAACTGCTGTTTGGGAATATGGCAGGGTGTACAAGGGAGGAAGTTCTAGTTGACTTTTGGAACGCAGATTTTGGTGGGTGCCTTGTTTCATTTGCAAAGCCCCAAAGTACCAGAACAGGTGAAACTTTCCACGCCCCATCTTGGATTCAGCACCCCCATAGATCTAATCTAGGGGTGTATTGTGCATTTTGGGCGCACAGGTGTTCCATATTTTTCTTTAGCATTGGGCCATGAAAATGGGATAACTTTTCTATGTAGGTCGGTACAGTTTTATGTAATTTTGTTATTACTGTCACAATTAGAAATGTCTATAAAAAAAATTACTTTTTTTTTTTTTTTCTTGTCCTAGTCAGACAGCCACAACTTTTAGATTTTTCTGTATATGGAGCTGATTAAGGATTTGCTTCTTGGGGGATGAGTAGCCACTTTCATTGGTGCCATTATGGAGTTCATATGACGCTCTGATTGCTTTTTAGCAAGGTTTTTGGGAGGCTGGATTACACAGCGGTCACTGTGTGGTACAAATGACATGCTAGCTTTACTCAGCAGGTCCATACAATTACAGTGATACCCAATATGTTTATATATTTTTTTTTTATGTTTTACTGTTTTTTTATAGGATAAAAACACTTTTTTATTCAAAAAGGAAAATGCGTTTTTGCATCATCATAGTCTGAGAGCTATAACTTTTTATTTTGCTGTGTACCAGAGCAGTGTATGGACTTTTTAGGTTGCAGGATGAGTTGATGTTTTTATTGGTACCATTTTTGGGTGACCAAGACATTTTGATCGCTTTTAAATCCGTTTTTTGAAAGGTAGGTTGAAGAAAATCCAGCAATCCTAGTAGTGTTTTTTTTTATCAGCACTCACCGTGCAGTATATGCTTGTGAACCTGCACAATGTTCAGGATACACCTTCCTGCCTAGAATGCATGGGTACGTCCAATATTGGTAAAGGCGTTAAGGCAATTTGTTCTAAAAATACTGACATACATGCTTTACACAATATTTATTATGTGCTTTAGACAGTTTCTAGATCTAGACTGTCTGACTAAAAGAGCATGGCCTTCGTAAAACAGTGAGGTTTAGGGTGCGCTGAAATTTTGGAGCGTTTAGTGGCATAAAGTAAGCCACCTAATAAAAGGTGTAAAGGTAGACTAGACAGTCTACACATGAACCAGATGTATCAAAATTGTGAAAAATATGGTGAATTGTAAGACCGTTTAGTCTTAAGTTTACACTAAGTGTTGGGGTACATCCAGAGGGCGAGTAAAATTTACTTGATATGTTCTCATCAGATCCTACCATTGAAGACCGCATCGGATGCGGCTTTCAACAAGTATTTCATATGGATTCATGAAGGATTTTTTTTTTTGTTTTTTTTCCAGCAGATATACAGTCAAAAAAATTGGTCCCATTCATATTCATGGGGTTTTGGACACAGATCTACATCCAAAACGACATACATAGGTTTTGGACACATTTTACATGAGAATTTTAGCCATTTCCATTGGTCTCAATATTAAATTTTCAATGTGGAATACGACTGAAGAATTAACGTTCTACATCTTTTTTTATTTTTTACTCTTAAAAACTGACCGACCATACGCATTGTATGAACCGCAACGCATATTTTCTATTGAGGTCAATGTGGATAGTTTACTTTGTTTTAGAAGAGTAGTTCAAGTCGGAATCTGCGTGGTTTCTGACCTATTCTTGGACATATTCTTAGACCATTTTGATAAATTCCCGCCCTCCATAGTGTGTTGCAGCATGTGGAATGTGTAGCTAGATACCAATCATAATGCCCATGCTGACCACTGTCCTTTGTCCAAGTGCCTACAGTAGGCACATTCTCATCAGAACTGGACTAGTGGAATAGTGGTCTGGTTTGATGAATTTTTTTTTTTCTACATGATTTGCATGGCCATGTGTTACATACCTAGTGAAAAAATGGGGACCGTGTAGACAGAATGATGCTCTGGGCAATATTCTACTGGGAAGCATTGGGTCCTGGCATTCATGTGGCTGTTACTTTCACACCTACCAGAATAATCTTGCAGGCCAATTAAACCACTCGGTGGCAAAAGGTACTTCCTAATTGCAGTGGCCTCTTTCAGCACGGTAATACTTACACTTAAAAACATGTTCAGGAAGCGTATGAGGATTCGGACTAATGTCAAGCATCTTAAAAGATCTGCAGCAAATGTCTAGATTCAAGATAAAAAAAATCTACCATAAGAAGTGTTGAGTCCACGCTTTCATAGGTCAGAGTAGTTTTTGAGGCACGAGAAGGACCTATACAACATCAGGCAAGCAGTGTTAATATTTTGCATGAGCAATGTACATATGATTCTTTATGACATCAAAGGGACCGTTACATTGAATGTGACATTCTTTCCTATGATCCCATTAAAAGGGTTTTCTCACCATGCAGTTTCAGTCGCAGCCAGCTTTTTTTTTTTTTTCTCACTCTGGTCTCGTCAGACTGTTGGTGCTTCTATAGCAAGGATTAGCATATTTAGCTTCTCTATAACTAGCTGAGACATTACAAAGAGCAGTGCAGGAGAGTTAATTTACAGTAAACAAAGCTACATGTGTGTGATGGATTGAAAACAATGGCTTATCTGTAAAAGAAAGCTAATCTTATAAGAGATATTTAGTCTGCATGGTGTGGACTCTCCATGCCATGGTGACATCACTCTACTCTAATCAGAAGGCAGAGCTATGATCAAGGTAACCATAGAAACCTGTTTGCACTCAGAGCAGATAAAATCTCTTATCTTCTAAAGTAAAATCAAAATGTATTTAGAAAGTCCTTTTCCTACATGTTGAAAGCTAATTGTTGTAGTGACAAAATCTCTTTAATGGCTGTTTCAGATCATTGGTATACTTTTTTTACTGAAGCTGTAATTTAAGAACAACTTTTTTTTTTTTTTCCTGGTCAGGTTTATGTGCGGTTAAGGCCTTTCTTTCGTGAGTTCTTAGAACGTATGTCTCAGATTTATGAGGTAAGTTATTTTCTTAGTTAATGACTGTTTTAGTAATTCTCCTTGTGTTTGTGTAGATCTCATGTACATTATAAGTTCAATAGAATCTGACACAATTATTTTTTGGATACCTACAAAATATATCAGAAACAAATACCTGTAGTAAATTGAAATCCTATAAGGGTACATTAAAGGTCTTAAGCACTTTTTTCTTTTCTCTCCCCATTTTTTGTAACCTATTCTTTTAACAGATAATCCTTTTTACGGCCTCAAAGAAAGTCTATGCAGACAAATTACTGAATATTTTGGATCCCAAAAAGCGGCTGGTCAGGTAGGTTCACATTCCTGTGCAGTGCAACACAAAGATTCAGAGGTACACATTTCTCTTCTGGTCATGTCTCCTGTTTCACATGTTCTCTCTTACTGTTTCTCAGACACAGGCTGTTTCGAGAGCACTGTGTGTGTGTCCAAGGGAATTACATTAAAGACCTGAACATCCTGGGGAGGGATCTTTCTAAAACAATTATCATTGATAACTCACCACAAGCCTTTGCATACCAGGTAACTTTCATTCATTTACTTATGTAAACATGTAAGACTTTGAAGGGGTTGTCTCACTTGAGACAATGATGCCATCATTGCCTGGCAGGTCCGGGTCCCAGACCTCTCCTAAACGAGTCCCAGAAACTCTCCATTCTGAATGGGACTCCTCCTTAACACTTGAACATCAACGTTTTCGGTCACATTGGATCTTTTTCAAAACGGTCACTTAGCAGCTTTAGGTAAAAAGCACATAATGCACACCGGCTACAGCTTGGTTTACGTAAAAATGATGATCTTTACCTAGAGCTGCTAAGTGACAGTTTTGAAAAAGGTCAAATGTGACCGAAAACGTTGACGTTAAAGTATTGTCAAGTGTTGTCGCTGTTTATGATGCCAATATTGTGATTTGAATAAAGGAACCTAATTTGCAGGTAGTGTGCTGTCGATTATGTTGAATTGGGTATACTGGGATTTAAATTCTCCTTCAACTGAGCACCTCATCGTATTTAGTGTGCTGAACAACTTCTTTACGTTGCGGGGACTCTTCCTTAAACACGAATGGAAATTCTGAGTCTAACCATATGTCAATAGTAGGCTGTTCGTAACTCCCATTCATGTCTGTGGGAGACTCCCAAGCACCTCTCTGTTCCGAATGGCTCATTTAGGAGATAGGTAAGGGTCCAACCTTTGGGGGCCCGTACCTGTGATTAAATTAAATTGGACAATCCCTTTAATATTTGTGTTGGGACAGTGTTAGTGGTTACTTGCTGTTGCAAAAAATAAGTTCACGCCATTATTTAACACCTTTGCAACACACTTTTGGCAAAGACCTTTTTTTGTCATTTCCGCCTTTCTAAAGCCATAACTGGATTACTTATTTTTATATTACTGCTATGAAGACATTTTTTTTTATAGTTAACATTTAATGTGTCATTTATAGAAATAGAAAAAAACATTTGTGCTTTGTTGCGGCAAGGTGATCTAAAAAAAAAAAAAAAGCAATTATGACATGGGATGTGTCACTTCTATCTATCTATATATATATATATATATATATATAAATATTATAATTTTAATTACAGATGTGTGTAAAATATCTTTGTAGATGGTAATATATTGGGAAAACAGATGTGGGATTTCTTATTTCTTTCCCCTTAGAGTAGTTGACCACGATGGGGACATGATTGCTTGTATTCTACGTTTCCCCACATCATTCCATAATGGCTTTGATGCTGTTGTAAAGGACATTATTGTCAGCTATAATAAACAGCTGCCATCTGTTAAAGGGGACTGATCAATGCTTGTTCGTCCATCAGGGTATGAGTAAAAATAGAAGACTCCTACTTTCCTCCTGGAAACTCCCATTTACTCCCGGCATCCTTGCGTTCATCCCGGGCTGAAGTAGTGACCCTTCAGCGTTCACATGACAACTGCAGCCAATTACAGGCCTGAGAGGTCGTGTGTGAGACGTTGTGGCCTGTGATTGACTGCAGCTGTCATGTGAACAATGGAAGTTCACTACTTACATCCTGGTTGAGACAAGTATGAGTCTTCTCTTTTTACTCATAGGCCCCGTTCACACGGCTTATTTGCCGACGGATTGGCGCCGTATTCCGCGCCAGATTTGCGCTTCAATACGGCGCCAATCCGTCGGAGTCATTACGGTAATCCACTGCTCTCATAGAGAACAGTGGATTCCGTCGCTCCTCCCCGCTCGGCAAATCCGCCGCGGGGGAGAAAGTGACATGCACATTATTTACGGCGCGGACGCGCCGTAAACAATGCATTGTCTATGGGGCCGGGAGCGGCGCCCCCGCCGCGCTCCGGTCCCGCCCCGTATTCACGGCGGATTTGTGCGCTCAATACGGCGCACAAATCCGTCGGGAATAAGCCGTGTGAACGGGGCCATACCCTGACGGACGAACGAACCTTATTCAGTCCCAGAACCTCCCTTTTAAGGAGTGGCTCCTGAGTTGTCTTCATATACGCGTTCACGTCAGGAAGGGGTTATGGGAGGTGGAGTTGGGGTGTCTGATCTGTTATAGCTATACTCCCACACCCTCTATATGGAATGAAATGTAATGGAACTTGAGTGTCCCAGCATACTGGCTATGGGCGAAACATGTAGTTGATTATACCCACTTACGTCCTGCAGTGCCATAGGTATCGCCAAGTCAGCCGCTTGTTTTTCACAGTTTGCTTAGACCGATCCTGTAGCAATGTAATTTACATAGAACAATGTACTATAAATTGTATTGATCTCTTCCATCCCCCAATGTATTGCATGCATGTAAATGTTATATCTAGGGTGTAGAACTGCGTGTATATTTTGCATGACAGTATGTTTATCGCTTTTCAGCCCTTTCTGTGTTCAGCAGCAATGGCTGACATGGCATTGCCTGTCAAACCTGTACAAATGGCACAGTATTTGGCCATTCTAGCAGGCAGTTCAAGTCTGTTCAATTTGTATGAGATATATTGATTTTTATTAGGTTTTCCCTGGGCCTAACTTGGGATTCCACAACGATTTATACCCATTAATTGTATGGTATTACAATACAATTTAGGCTGGCATGTCTTTAACCTTTGGTAAATATGTTTATGGAACTATGCTTCTTACAGCTTTCAAACGGGATTCCTATTGAGAGTTGGTTTATGGATAAAAATGACAAGGAGCTGCTGAAGCTTGTCCCTTTCCTGGAGAAGCTTGTAGAACTGGTAAGGGTGACAGTAATATATTATTTATATATATATATATATATATATATATATATATATATATATATATATGATATATAAAAAAAATTTTTTTTTTTTTTTTCAAGCACCATTAATCCCAAGGGGCTTTACATTTGAGAGGGGTTACATACATAACATAGGTCTAAACAAAGTACAGTGGTAACACTAAATGACTAACTACTGGTACAAGGGGAAAGAGGACCCTGCCCATGAAGGCTTACAATCTACAAGGGAGGAGGACAGAGACAGAAGGTGAGGGGCAAAAATGCTTGTGGGTTGGTTTAGGAGCAGCAGGGTTATTGTGAGTAATAGGCGATCTTGAAGAGATGAGTTCTCAGGTTGCTTTCGAAGCTAGTGAAAGTGGCGGTGTGTCTGTGTTAGGGGATGAGTTCCAGAGTATGAGGGAAGCACGGGAGAAGTTTTGGAGACTGTTCTTTGAGGAGCTGACACTCGGAGCGGAGAAGGTCCTGTGAGGAGCGGAGATTGCGTGAGGGGTGGTGTCTAGAGATTAAAGCAGAGATGTATGGAGGTGCGGTGGCAGAAGGTTATGGAGAGCCTTGTAGGTCATGGATAGTAACTTGAACTAAATGCGTTGGGAAGTGGGTAGCCAGTGAAGGGATTGGCAGAGGAGGAGCGAGGCAAGAGGTGGATCAGTCGGACATTTACAGGATTGGAGGTGGCCTCTGAATTATTTTCAGTCAGACATTGAGACATACAAATTATCCTGTATCCATTTTGTTCATGGTTCCTTCCTGCATCACTGATACCTGTTCACGTAAGGAGCTTTACAATATGAAACAGATAAGAGGAGCCTCATCATTGCTGTGTTGGTGCCTTATATGGCTCCATTTTACTACTTACGATTTCAGCCCAGAGCACTGCACGTTAGGCATACGTCCTTGTTAGATACATAGACAGATATTTACTTTGGCTTATGATTGTTCATAGTACCTCAGTCATTCATTTTATTTAGCGTGTTTTAACATATTTAGTTCTTTACATCTATGTGGATCCCTTTACTTTTTGCTTTATCTTATGCTTACAGTACAGCCATACAGTTAGGAAATGCATGAGTGAATCTTATTGGCTACACTTCTTAATTCAGTGGTCTCTCAACATACAGTGGTCATCCCAGAAACCAGGGCTGTGGAGTCTGAGTCTGTGTAAAATGGTCCGACTCCTAAAATATATAATAAGTTGGTCCAGTTCAATGCGGTGCCAAGAGCAAGAGAAATTGGGTCAGGCTAGTGCTACTGCTCCCATATCTTCAGCCTCATCAGATGAGGAGTTTAATTTTGAAAAGTATTTGGATGACATGGAGCAGGGGATACTAATCTGCTGCAAGTTGGTCATACTGTTTGCTGTGGGAGCAAAGTTTTTCATTTGCTTTCAAAGAAGTAGAAGAGTTCAACCATTCCTCAGATCTGACTGCATGAGGCAATTCCTTTATACCCTGACACTGTTAGATGTTGCCCCTGTGGTCACCGCTTTGCCACCTACCCAAGTTAGTGTACAGTAATGGCCAAAAGTTTTGAGAATGATACAAATGTTAATTTTTATAAAGTCTACTGCATCAGGTTTTATAATGGTAATTTGCATATACTCCAGAATGTTATAAAGAGTGATCAGCTTAACAGCAATTAATTGCAAAGTCAGTAGTTGCCTAGAAAATGAACTTTTTCCCCCAAAACACATTTCAACTTCATTAAAAGGACCAGCTAACATCGTTTCAGTGATTGCTCCATTAACAGGTGTGGGTGTTGATGAGGACAGGGCTGGAGATCAATGTGTCATGATTAAGTAAGAATCACACCACTGGACACTATAAAAGGAGGCTGGTGCTCGGCATCATTGTTTCTCTTCTGTTAACCATGGTTATCTCTAAAGAAACACGTGCAGTCATCACTGCACTGCACAAAACTGGCCTAACAGGGAAGAGTATCGCAGCTAGAAAGATTGCACCTCAGTCAACAATCTATCGCATCATCAAGGAATTCAAGGAGAAAGGTTCCATTGTTGCCAAAAAGGCTCCAGGGCGCCCAAGAAAGACCAGCAAGCGCCAGGACCGTCTCTTAAAAGTGTTTCAGCTTCGGAATCGGGCTACCAGCAGTGCAGAGCTTGCTCAGGAATGGCAGCAGGCAGGTGTGAGTGCATCTGCACGCACTGTGAGGCGGAGACTCATGGAGCAAGGCCTGGTGTCAAGGAGGGCAGCAAAGAAGCAACTTCTCTCCAGAAAAAACATCAGGGACAGACTGATATTCTGCCAAAGGTACAGGGAGTGGACTGCTGAGGACTGGGGTAAAGTCATTTTCTCTGATGAATCCCCTTTCCGAATGTTTGGAACATCTGGAAAACAGCTTGTTCGGAGAAGACAAGGTGAGCGATACCACCAGTCTTGTCTCATGCCAACTGTAAAGCATCCAGAAACCATTCATGTGTGGGGTTGCTTCTCAGCCAAGGGAATCGGCTCTCTAACAGTCTTGCCTAAAAACACATCCATGAATAAAGAATGGTACCAGAATGTCCTCCAAGAGCAACTTCTCCCAACCGTCCAAGAGCAGTTTGGTGTCAACAATGCCTTTTCCAGCATGATGGAGCACCTTGCCATAAAGCAAAGGTGATAACTAAATGGCTCAGGGAACAAAACATAGAGATTTTGGGTCCATGGCCTGGAAACTCCCCAGATCTTAATCCCATTGAGAACTTGTGGTCAATCATCAAGAGACTGGTAGACAAACAAAAACCAACAAATTGTGACAAAAAGCAAGCATTGATTGTGCAAGAATGGACTGCTATCAGTCAGGATTTGGTCCAGAAGTTGATTGAGAGCATGCCAGGGAGAATTGCAGAGGTCCTGAAGAAGACGGTCCAACACTGCAAATATTGACTTGCTGCATTAACTCATTCTGTCAATAAAAGCTTTTGTTAATCATAATATGATTGCACTTGTATTTCTATATGTGATTAAAACATCTGACAAACACACATAAAAACCAGAGGGCAACAGATCATGTGAAAATATAATATTTGTGTCATTCTCAAAACTTTTGCCCATGACTGTAGAGAGGTCGTTCTCTAGCCTGGAAATAATGAGCTCAGATTTGAGGTCCGTTGTGAAGGAGGATCTGATGGAGGCAATACTATTTCTCAGAACAAACTCAGACTCCACAAATGTTACTTAGTACGTTTTTGTTGAAAGCTATTTTTTTTTCCCCAGTTACTGCAGTGTTTTGCATATTTACAATTTTTTTTAAAAAAAACTTTTTTGTGTTCTAAAGTTGTATCCCAAAAATATATTTCACACCGACAAGCAAAAGGGTAACAATGTTTTGAACTTTTGACTTCCAGGCTCCATATCTCGCCATCTACTACAACTTTGAACGTGAGACTGCCATCATTTTAGACTATCATCTTGGCGATCTCATACATGACTTTGCCCTGCAACTATTTTAGCATTTGCTTAGTTCTGAGGTTTTTGTCATGTAAATGCATTGTTATTGTTTTAGTCCTGGAGGTGGAACAATCTTTTTCTTCTTGTTACTACAAATTACAACCTGTTCTTGCATTCCCTAATAGCTCAGGGTGTTATTAGGCTGATTCCCAAGTGAAAGGTCAATGGTTCGAGCAGCCATGAGGAAGAAACTGCATCATCCAGCTCATTGATGGCGGTCACTCGGCCAAACATATTGCCACACTGCATCATGTGAGGCCATGACAGCTGGAAGAATATGAAATGAAGTCCATCCATTCAAAAGCCAAGAGGTGACGTCCAGGCAAAACATCAGTCAACAACAAGTCGGCTCATCACAAGGTCTATCTGTTCTACAATGACAGACACTGCAGCGGAGGTGGCTCGTAGGCTTCGTAATAGTGATATTACAGATGTCCATGCAAGTACCGGGCAGAATGCATTACACAGGTCTGGAATAAAGGCCCGAAAAAATGTGAAGAAGCCTCGACCTCAATCTAGTCATAAGAAGCTGTACTTGAGTTTGCAAAAAAAAAGTATGAAAAATGGAAGGTTGGAAACAGCTGATTTGGAGCGATGAGATGAAAGTCAATAGACCGAGCTCTGATGGGGGAAATGGGTTTGGAAGAATCAAGGGAAAAGGGGCTAAGAGATCGAGAAACTGAGGAAACTGTCAAGTACGGTGGAGGAAACCTGATGATATGGGGAGGGGTCACAGCCAAACGATGTTGGATACTAGACCAGGATTGATGTTGATCTCAATGCTGAGCTGTATGTGAGTGTCCTACAAGATGAGTTACTTCATACACTCGAGGACTATGGGGATGAAAAGGACAACAAAGTGTTCCAGCAGGACAACGACCTGAAGCAGACGTCAAGGTTGGAGAAGGAATGGTTCAATGACAATGAAGTAGAGTTGCTGCATTGGCCTCCACAGTCCCCAGACCTCAACCCAATTAAACACTTGTGGGTAGAGGTGAAGAAAAAGCTGTATTCATACCCAAGTCCAGTCTGCACCAACATTGGGAACGTGTAGAAGCGATCTGAGATCAGATTTTGGTAAGTACTTTTCTTGAATCTGATCCAGAGCCCAGAAGGATTCAGGCAGAGCTGAAAGTCAAAGGTTGATTTACCAAATGGTAACAAAATAATAAAAATTAACATTTAAATTTTTAGGTGCAAAACAGTAACAATGCAGTTACATGACAAGAATCTGCAGAACTAAGCAGATGCTAAATACTTGCAAGTCACATTTACATATGATAGGCAAGATGATTGTCTATACAATGATGGTAGTCTCGCATTCAAAGCTGTAGTGGACAGTAAGATATGAAGCCTGAAAGTCACAAGCTCAAAACATTGTTACCCTTTTGCTTGTCAGTGTATGTTCTATCTAAATAGCTTGCTGATTGTATCATAAGGTGATAAAAAAGCCTGATGTTACCATTTCACTACAGTAAAGTTGTCACTTAAACATGCGCCATGTATGAGGGAGTCAGGGACATTTAGGAGTTAGAGCTTGGGCTTACCGACTCCACAGCCCTGCCAGAAACCATTAGTATTGTATGTTGGGACCATAACGCTTTGGAAAACTGGTCATTGGTTACTATGTCCCCAAAATGTGCACACATGAGCTACTGGAAATCAGTGTTGAGGGCAGGAGCTTCTTTGGATCATGTAGTTTTTACATAATGTACCAGAGAAAAATGAAGAAATGGGTCCGTCCTCAGCTGGTGCCTGAAAGAATCACTCTTTCTGCACATGTAAAGAGCAGTACAGAACATGTAGTACCACACTGTACTGTAGAGAGGTGCTACTAGTCCACCAATCACTGAATGCACTGCACTAATACAGGGGTTTTACAAGAAAAATGTTCTTGATAATTGGATCTTCCATCAGTCACATGAGTCGCAGAACAGCAGTGTCTGTGACATTGTATGGTGAGAATATTGTATCCTGAGGCTTATGACTTGAGGGACGACTGTACTGTGTAAAATATAGACCATATAAAATGTCTAAGTATCGCAGTAAATTGGGCACAATTATCATAGCAGTTGCCCAAGAATTTTCATTTTAACACTTTTTTTTTTTTTTTTTTCCCCTTCTTGCAGAATGAGGATGTGCGGCCTCACATCAGAGACAGATTTCGCTTACATGACTGTTTGCCCCCAGATTAGAAGGACGTCAAGCACCTGCAGGATCCCCTAACAGTGGGGCAGCTTTCAGATGCCTGCAGGGGAGCAAAGCTGCACAACCACAGGACTGAAGCATACATGTACACAACCATTTGCCATAACTGCTGAAGGCGTTTCTTTACTTTGCTGTCTAAAAAGAAAACAAAACAAAAAAAAAATTATATATGGGAAAAAAGGAACGGTTTCACCGTGACGTGTTGTGACTGGTTTGGTGGCACATCACTGGGCAGCTTGGCCTCCTCCCAGAAATTGTTATGTCTCCGAGAGAAACCCCGCTGTCTGTGAGCTGCAGATTGCGTTCTATCCGCTGTTGAATAGTCTGTCCATGTCAGCAGGAACGGAGAGTTTTTCTCAGTCTTCGGATTTAACCTCCTACACAGTGATCCTTATTAGTGTAGATTATTCATTATCCATTCCTTGTATTTCAGTCGCTTCAATCTGTTCTAGTAGCCAAATTTTACTTTTTATTTTGTACAATATGTTTGGCTGTTCCTATTCTCTGCTTGCATAATGTTATTTGTTTTGTTTTTTTGGGGTTTTAGATAAAATGCAAATCTTCAAGTTCAATCCATGTAACCTCCATTTAGAAATACATATATCTTTTATATTTTATCTGTAATCCATTCTTCTACCTTTTTAAAACCTGGAACTTTTAAAAGGCAAAGTAGAGAGAGTGGGAACATGGAGGCTTGTACAGAAGGTGTGGTGTCTGTGTACAGTACAGGGGGGAGGGGATGTATAACCTGTGAATAGGCCAGGATTCTGTTTCACATTCTTTCCTCTCTGTACATGCAGATCCAAACACCCATCACACACATATAAATATATATATATATTTACCTTCACACATGTATACACACAGCCTCTCCCTCCTATACGTATCCATCCACAGCTCTGGTACTGATGCAGCTAATTTGAATGGCGGGTATTTTTGTACCAGGTGCTCTGTCCTGCAGGGACGAAGTGCAGAAGGTGTGGGTGCAAAGGTTGCTTGCTGTTTCTGGTGGGTGCACTATGTTTCAGTGGTGCATTCGCTATGTAAAGAAATCAGAGAAGGCACTTTTTCCCCTTTTTCTTCTCCCCTCCCCCCCCCCCCCTTTTTTTTTTTTTTTTTTTTCTTTTAAAACAAAAAAAGGTTTGTATTTTGTAAGCTTGTTCAGAGAGTACAGTATTGGAAATTGAAGCTCTACAGAGGAGGCTGTTCATCCTTTTTGTTTCTATGTATATTACCTGATTAACTGTATGCCATTTTATTGTATAAATTTACACATGGATTCATTTTCAAGTCACTCCTTAAAGTAAGGAGTTTTTTTTAGTAAGTTTTTAGGAAAACATTTAATTTTTGTATTTTTGATTTTAAAGAAAAAGCATGAGTTCTGTCATATTTTCAGTGTATTAATGAAGATTTTAACCTTTCTTCTGGTTGGCTGTTTTATTTCATACGATGTGTGTATTCTACATGCAACAATGCGAATTTTGATTTCGAGCTCCTTTAGTACAAAAGACACTACTGAGAACAGACTTTTAGGGATTTTGGTAGCAAAGAGTGTGTTTCTCAGCATAATTCTTGCTGTCAAAAGTTTTCGACCCTCTAGTGAGCCCCATTCAAACCAGTAGAATCAGGATTCACCAATATCTGTTTAAAAACGATCCACCCACTGCAATGGCTCCCTTTAATTTTTAAGCTATGGTACTAGTGTGAACATAGTCTTGCTGGGTACCTTTTTGTATATTTTTTTATTTTTAACCATAAACTTTTTATTGGTCATATATAAAGTAGTACAAACAGAATACAGTATGTTATTGTAAGACCAAATTTCAACTTTTATCCCCAAAACACAACCCAGCCACCTCCCAAATCCATCTCCAGATTCAGAACAGTAAATATCCATTACAATCAAATAACAATGCAATATTAATAACAGTTCTTGTCACAATAAAAATTGTACCTGGCTGTCGGACGGCCTCCATCCACACAACTGCCATAGACACAGTCCCAGGAACCTCTACACCGAGATTTCCAACACCCTATGCCTAACTAAGTTCGGTGCAGCAAGACCAGAAGTATCCAGCCATTTAGCCCATATTTTATTATACCTTTTGTATTTAATCGCAGGATATTTTATATGATGCGCTCCTTTCAGCCCCACACATTTATTGAGTTGTGTGGCATGGTTGAGTGAATTAAGTGAATGCTGACGAGTGCCACCTTTTAAAATTCGGAATAGCTGCCTCTACGAGTTCTTCAGGTACCCTAGCCTTTGAGTTGGTAGGGCCATTCAGGTAGTAGCATTACTACTTTCTTATGTTTCCTGTTACTGTGGCTGATCCTTTTCTCCCTTACTTTTTAGGGAGATCTAGATTCATCCTTTTCTGCTAAAATGAAGATAATGGCTGTCTTACCCATGTAAAGCTTGTATGACCGAAGTAACTAAGGATTAATCACTTGATTTTTAAAGGATGATATCCTATAGTTATTTGGATACTTCTACTAAAAATTGAGGATTGAGAAAGGGCAATACATGTGTGATTTATATGATAAAAGTATTTAATCCTTAAGATGCAGATAGCTTATTAAGGCTAGAAAAGCCACCTACAAGATTGGAGGTTAACAAACAGTTCCTGCATTTGCTATTTAAAATTTTTACTTTGAATGTCCACTAAGATCAAGACCGAGGTCGTAGGGTTTCTTTAGGCTGGAATCAATGTTTTTCCATATTTTGACTTTCTAGTGGTGTTAGTCCCCGCTGTCAGCCCACCTTCAATCTATTATCTACTCCACACTCTGGAATAGTTGGTCATGGAGAGAAATCAAATTTCTTAACACCAGGAAAATCTTCCTAAAAATTGTTCTAAACTTGTTTGAAACAATGTTCCAAAATAAGTAACTGAAAAACTACCCTAGCAACCGTCCAAAAGTTTCCTCCGTGATATTCTGTTTAGTCAGGGTCTCCATGGCCATCCTGGGCATACTTGCAGTAATGGATCCTCAATTTTTTTTTTATTTTTTTTTTACGAGAACAGTTGTTTGCTTCCAGACAAGACAAAACCCCCTTTTCAAGATTTTTTTTTTTTTTTTTTTTTTTTTTTTTGTTGGGAGGGGGTGTTTTGGAGCATTAAGGGCACAAAGTTATTAAGAAGGCATGGCAGAAAATAGAAAATGGATCTTTTAGAGACATTTAAAAGGCATTACCCATTTGTTCAGGAAGATTGAGACTTGAACACCATGCCCAATAGTTGATGTTCCTGTAGACAAGGTGCCTGAGGGAATTGCCCTTTTCTTTTGTGGATGCTACCAAACTGAAGAATCAAGCAATGTGCAAGACTGAAAGCCGCCTTAAAAAGAATAAAGAAGCAGCACCGATAGAGTTGGCAGTGATATATAGTCAAAGCACTTAGTTTGACTATGTCAACTTTAAAAACATCTACAAATTAATACTCCTACAGTTGAAACCAGAAGTTTACATACACTATATAAAAAGACACATATGAATGTTTTTTCTCACTATCTGACATTAAATTAGAATAAACCTTACCTGTTTTAGGTCAATTAGAATTAACAAAATTATTTATATTTGCCAAATACCAGGAAAATGAGAGCGATTTTAAGGCATTTTTATTAACTTCTGCAAAGTCAAAAGTTTACATACATCTTATTAGTATTTGGTAGCATTGCCTTTAAACTGTATAACTTGGGTCAAGCATTTTGGATATCCTTCCACAAACTTCTCACAATAGTTGGTAGGAATTTTGGCCCATTCCTCCTGACAGAACTGGTGTCGTCTTGCTTGCACCTGCCTTTTCAGCTTTGCCCATATATTTAAATCAAAGCTTTGTGATCCTTAACCCACCTGGACATATGGGTACGTCCTGGTGATGGTAAGGAGCTTTGTAGGGGGATTGCAGCACTAATTGCAGCTAACACTCGCCGGTTATATCACAGTATGGAGCCACCACCATTCTGCGCTGCTTAACCCCTTAAACGCTGTGGCAAAGATGGCCGTGATGTCTAAATCAATGAGAAATGGTGCTGTACATCGTTTCTCACTTCAGTAGGGCTGCTCATGGCAAAATCCTGGGCTCCCAATTGGTAAAAATGATCAAGCCCCATAGTGCTGATGCACAGTTAAAAAAAAAATTAAAAGTTCAAATCACTCTCCTCTTGTCATTTTACCAATTATCTCATAAGCTGGACACCGTAGAAGAAGAAAAATTCCAAACGCCAAACTTGCGTTTTTTGTGGTCATTTCACATCCCCTAAAAATTGGAATAAATTTAGTCTGAAAAGTCCCATGTATTTCAAACTGGTAGCAATAAAAAGTACACTTCACCCCGCAAAAAATGCCCCGACACTCAAGTCCGTTGGTATTAGTACAAAAAAAGTTATTGGTCGCAGAAAATTTCAAAAATAGAAAATGTCAGTACCAAAACATAATGAAAACCGTACAGGTTTGGTACTGCCAGATTTGTAACAACCTGTGGACTACAGATAACACATCATTTTTTGCCGAAGATTGAATGTCGTAAATGCAAAACACCCGCAAACATGGCACAAGTAGGGTTTTTTCACATTTTGTCCCATTTAGAATTCCCAGTATATTCTATGGTAAGATGAATGACACCATTAGAAATTACATCTTCTCCTGCAAAATAAAAGCCCTCCTATGTCTTTGTAGGTGGAAAAATAAAAACGTTATGGCTTTTGGAATGTGGAGAGGAGAAAAACGAAGAGTCAATTTTTTTCCTTTGGAGAGGTTAAGCCACTTTGTAACCAGTTTGGCAGTATGCTTTGAGTCATTGTCCATTTGGAAGACCCATTACCGCCCAAGCTTTAACTTCCTTGCTGATGTCTTGAGATGTTGCTTCAGTATTGCCACATAATCTTCTTTCCTCATGATGCCATCTATTTTGCGAGGTGCTCCAGAACCTCCTACAGCCAAACAACCCCACAACATGATGCTGCCACCCTCGTGTTTCACAGTTTGGGATGGTGTTCTTAGGCTTCCAAGCTTCTCCCTTTTTCCACCAAATGTAACGAAGTTCTCTATGGTTAAACAGTTCAATTTTAGTTTAGTCAGACCACAGGACTCCAAAAAATGTAGGTCTTTGTTCCTGTGTGCATTTGCAAACATTAATCTGGCTTTTATATGTTTCTTTTGGAGTAATGGCTTCTTCCTGGCAGAGTGGCCTTTCAGCCCATGTTGATACAGTACTTGTTTCACTGTGAATAATGACACAATCTTACCAGATTCTGCCAGCATCTTCACAAGGTCTTTTGGTTTTGTTGTTGTGTTGATAGGCACAAAAAAAAGAGGAATTAAATTGCAATTAATGTTACATTTTCAAAATGTATGGTCTTAAATGGGAATAGAAACTCCAAAGTTTGTGGTAAATAAGAAAAGTCAATGATGGCTGCAGTGAACGTAGGTGATGGGTGCTCCCACATTCCCATTCATCACTCTCAATAGTTCCTGCTTTTGCTATGCAATTTAAAAACAAAAAAAATTATTTTCATTTTCAGTGTCCAATAAGATCACAACAGAGGCAGTAGGGATTCTTTGGGCTGGAGTCTATCCAACAGCATTCCATTTTTAGATGGCTTTCTAGAGGTGTTAGTCCCAGCTATCGGCCCACCTTCAATCTATTATCTACTTCAGACTCTGGGACATTTGGTCATGGAGAGAAATCGGTTTTGTTTTGTTTTTTTAACACCAGGAAAATCTTCATAAACTTGTTGAAACCAATGTTCCAGAATAAGTAACTGAAAAACCACTTTAGCAACTGTTCCACAGCTTTCTGAAAGTGAAATCCTGTTTAGTCAGGACCAGGACTGTTGAGTCGGAGTCGCTGCCTATTTTGCAGGAGTCGGAGTCTTCATAAAATGGACCGACTCCGACTCCCAAAATATATAATAAGTTGGTCCAGTTAGTTTGATGCAGTGCAAAGAGCAAGAGAATTGGGTCCAACCAGTGCTACTGCTCCCATATCTTCAACCTGATCACATGAGGAGTGTAATTGATGACATGGAGCAGGCGCTGCCCCAGGGGAAAAGACTGCTACCATAGCAAACAGATTTCAGCAAAATTTTTCACCTGCTTTCAAAGAAGTAGAAGAGTTCAACCCTTCATCAAAACTGACTGTGCCTGAGGCAATTCCTTTATACCCTGACCTTGTTAGAGATGTTGCCCCTGTGGTCACCGTTTCCCCCAACCCAAGTTAGTGTAGAGAGGCTGGTCTCTAGCCTGGAAATGAGATCAGATATGAGGTCATGTATGCAGGATCTGATGGAGGCAATATTATTTCTCAGAACAAATTCAGAGACTTCACAAATGTTCCCGCAGTGTTTTGCATATTTACAATTTTTTTGTGTTCTAAAGTCATATCCAATAAACATATTTTACACTAACAAGCAAAATGGTAACAATGTTTTGAACTTGTGACTTTCAGGTTTCATATCTCACCATCCACTACAGCTTTGTACATGAGGCTACTGTAATTTTATATACAGCCATCTTACATAGCTTATACAAAAATTTGACTTGCAAGTATTTAGCATCTGCTTAGTTCTGCAGATTCTTGTCATGTAACTGCAATGTTACTGTTTCGCTCCTAAAAATCAAAATGTTAATTTTTATTATTTTGTTAGTATTTGGGAAATCCACCTTTTGGTTTTCAATACTGCCTGAATCCTTCTGGGATTTGAATCAGATTCAAGCATATCTTGACCAAAATCTGATCCCGGGTCTCTTCTACACATGGTGCAGACTGGACTTGGATACAAATACAGCTTTTTCTTCAACTCTACCCACAAGTGTTCAAAAGATCAAAACAGTGTTACCCTTTTGCTTGTCAGTGTCTTTTCTACATAAATAGCTTGATTATTGTATCATAAGCTGATAAACAGCCTGATGGGACCATTTTACTACAGTAAAGTTATCACTTAAACATGCGCCATGTATGAGGGAGTCGGAGGTTTGGGAAATTGTGGAGTTGGAGTCTGAATCGGGGCTTTGGCTTGCCGACTCCACAGCCCTGGTCAGGACCTCCATGGTCATTCTAAACATACCTGCAGTAATGGGACCTAATTTTTTACAACCCCAGTTTCCAAACAAGACAAACCCCCCCTTATCTGGCGAGAGAAGAAAGTCTAATCTTAACCTCAAAATTATTCTTCTTTGCTGGTGGCTCTACAGCTGAAACTTGAGCTAAGGAGTGCCATGGTCTTAAGAACCTGTCAATCGCCAAGAATGCTAGAGGTTGGGGGGACCATCTGGATCAAATCAAAAGTTATCCAATTTCTAAAAACTTTGTGTAATCTGGAAAGCTCTTTAAACAAACAAATTTAGCAAGTGATTTCTAACCCAAAAAATTGACAAATACTAAATCGTAAACCGATTAACAAAAAATAAGGAAATCTGCAGATGAAACTGTTTGCTTCAAGGAAAACTGACATCGTTTTTTTTTTCTTATACCTTAATAACAGGTCACTTCATTGTGGTGATGAATGTCATGTTACGGCGTTGACCTCTGCCTTTACACCCTTCTCTGATTCCTTTGCTTCTGAAAATCTACAGTTAGAAAATATCTTTTCATGTTACATTATCCTTTTTTTCTCCAAACATAGTCTTATGCCTTTGTGCTAAAAAGTTCCACTTTGCAGCCCATCTCAAGTTTAACCTAGATCACTGGGATGTTCCACAAAGTTTCTGAAAACTCTTTTAAGGAAAGCTGAAATAAAATTGGAAACTTTTAGTACAAAATGCTCAACCCTATGTTTAGAAGAAAAACACTGCCCACCAACACCTCATCTCAACTTGGAAGCATGGTGAAGGGAGTATTATAGATTGAAGCTGCTTTGTACTTTTAGGACCTGAAGCCTAGCAATCACTTGAGAACAGAATCTATTGAAATGTGTATAAAAATATTCTGATGCAAATAAAACAATTGGTTCTAAGGAAAGACCAACTATAAAAGCACCTCTAGTCAAAAACTACTCCATCAGAACTATTCACTTAGCCAGCTCTTGTCTAATTGATACGAGTTTGTTACCAGGAAGGCTCCAACATTACATTCTTTTCTATCACGGAGTTACATACTAGCAAAATATCAGACACGTGGCTTCATATAAAAGGTTTCTTTAGATGTGGCCTCAATAGGTGTTCCTGCTGTAAATTAGTTAAAGGGGTTTTACCACCATAGACTTTGATGGCATATTGCTAGAATATGCCATCAACGTCTGGTAAGTGTGGATCCCACCTCTGAAACCCACACTTATGTTGGAAACGGACCCCCGTAAGTTACAGAGCAGTCTGGAGAGCTGGTCTTGCTTGTATCCTAGCGATATGCCATCAAAGTCTATGGTGGTAAAACCCCTTGAAGCAAACAAAGGTTATAGAACATCTTATTGATGGTACCAAACATAACATTTTGTAACTTCATCAACTGCGAATCAAGTGTAGTTTATGTGGGCTGTACAACTAGAAGAATTAAAGACCGTTTGAAAACATATTTAAGGTATTTCTAATACAGAGACACAATGTATCTAATGTTTCAAACCCTTTTTATTATAAACACCAAGGGGATGTCTCGGGGTTGACTGTTGTTGGCATTGAGTCTCTATGACCCCACACGTTGGAGACCGTAGGTGAAAGTTGTTAAACAGAGAAGGATATTGGAAGAATCTTAATATTAAATACAACTTTAATTATCATACTGATTTGATCTTTTTTTTAATTAATTTGTATATTTCATGATATTTGTGTTATATTTGATGCGGGTGGAGTCCTTTTGGATACTATTTAATGAATGTTCACTTTGTTACAAGATTGCTATGACTAAGGATGTTATTTAGTCCGAAACACGGTAGTAATTTTTCCCTATACTTTGGTGTGTTTCCTCTATTTTATTCTTAAATATGTTGAGGATTGAAAGATCACTTGGACCGCTGCATTCCTCTCAGGTAAGCTGATTAAGCTACAAGACCTCTATACATGGATGTATAGCAACAGATCTTTCCAAATACCATGTATCTGAAACATTTGTGAATCCTAGATGATCTATATAATTGGTTTCCAAGTGTCAAAGAATAATTGGAATTTGGTTTCCTTGTATGATGCGTTGACCCAGTCCATTGGTAGGGGAAATGTCATTTCTCCAAGAATAGATGACGATTTGGACATTTTGGGTCTAGCCATGTTTGTAATATTGTTTTCTGAGCTGTTGCTGAAATGCAGAAGAGTAAGTCTTTGTAGTGGGGAGCATCACTGTAAACTAGGCCTGGGCAGGGGTGGGAGTTATGTCATGAGGTACATTGAGTATTGGTGAAAATTCTCTACCGGAATTGACAGCTTGGGTTAGGGGATATTCCCAATGAATGAGGTCAGTCATCTGTTCTCCTTCTCTTGAACATGTGGGTTTAAGGATACTGCCCATTAGTTGTTTCTGTGTGCTGTAATATATAAGCTTTATCAGTTATTTTCAAAAACCTCTCCCACTAGAGGATTAATGGAATGTATGAATGCTTTGGCTTGGCAACAGAATATCAGGTCAGGTGTAAGTTCTGGTCAATAAATGACCAGTTGTTGATTCCTGAAGTAAGAGATAAAATAAGTATCTCGATATCGAGCTCATTGTTTCTGTTGTGATGGCCAATCTCCCACTCCTTGGGTCTACAGGATAAGCTGAATAAGTTCTGAAGTTGCATGAAAAATGAGTAGTAATGAAAGCAGACTTAGCACAGGTTTGTGAGAAGGAAAGAGCTGTATGAGACGCTATGTGCAAGGTCCCTGGCTCGTAAAACCCATACTAGTCTAGAAGCAAAATATTTAGTGTGGTTGCCACTTTGGAATCAGATTTCTTTTAGGAAGGGTAAGTACAGTGATGTGTGGGTAGAAAAATAAAGACCTCTTCTGATTATGCTCAAAGGATACCAGACATAGAGGGTTGTCTCTGTGGGTATACCAGTAAAGAGGCTCCAGTGCTGTGGGTGTGAAACGCCCTGTTCACTTTGGCCGCTAGGCCTTATTTGCAATGCTTTAACAGCAGTCGGAGAGATGCTTTACAGTAGCTTCATGCGCATAGGAGACTTAAGACTGACTCAGTCCCATTGATTTCTATAGGAGAGTTTTCTTGTCATGCTCTTTGACCTGGGAAGACCTGTCTCTGTGCAGGGAGGTAAAAGGGTGAACTGTGGCTATCTCCTATTGTGACTGGAGGATCCTGTGTTATCTATTCACACTGGTATCTCCTTTCAGTTTGACCCTCTTTGTGCTGATAATGAGCAGACAACTGAGAATCTGTCAGACTGTTATTAGGCTTAGTGGCCAAAGTGAAAACAGCAGGAGTTAATTATTAAAAAATATTGAAAGTGAAATGGAAAATAAAAAAAATAAAAAAAAATTCTTAAATGTTTTTAACATAAAAATGTGAGATAAACAATAAGTCATTTCTGATGACACATTCCTTTTAAACCAGTTTTGAAGAATGTTTGTATTGTCTGAGGTCCAGGAAGTTTATGCCTCCTTGTAGCTTATGTTGAATTGTTATTGACCTCTTTTCCTTTTTTTTCCACCCCATAAAAAAAATTATTTCAATAGCTCACAGACTAAAATTTAAAAAAAAAAAACCTTACACTCCGCTTCCAGCCACGTTTCTCTCCGATCTTCTGTTGACACACTGTCAATGGGGACATTGTCGCTAATCGGCTGCAGCAGTCACATGCCGCCTCTTACATCACCATTCTGAGCTGTTCACTACCGAATAGTGATGTAAATTAGTGGCATGTGACTGCTGCAGCCAATCAAGCATTGGATCCAGCAGCACAACCTACTAAATTAAGGATGCATCGTTCCAAATCAGTGACGTCCCTGTTCAGAACTGACTGTATGTCAACAGAAGACCGGAGAGACGCCCTCGAAGACGAGTGTAATTTTCTTTATTTTATTGGGGGCCTAGGAGCTACTGAAATCTTTTTCAGAAGTTGAAACCCCCTTTAAGGTGCAAAAATTTTTTTCATTGCCAATTTTTGAGAAAGATAGGATAGCCTTGGAAATGAACTTGTCTTGAGGTTTGCTCTACCTATAAAAGACGGTAACATTTTCCCATGCTTATATTTCTGCTTGGATTTAGTAGAAGGGGTTTTCCCATCTCAGACATTCATAGAGATCTTTATGATAGGATATGGCATAAATGTCTGACATATCTTAACAAGAGGCACACAAACCTGCTTTACTTTCGCCCTTCTGTTGTATGGGAGTTCCGCATACAGCTGAGAACGTATGTAATGTAGTGTCATGTCTTGTAATGGGACTAGAAAAAAATTGTAAAATAAGAAGTATTTGTAATATTAATAACAAGATTACTGACAACAGCAACAAACTTCGTTTTTTTTCAAGCAGTGTTTCACGTTTCATTAACTAGACTTGGGTATGTAGAAGAGAAATAATGTGTGTTATGTTCTGTATATGTTGTCTATTTTTTATCATTTAAGTATTTTTCTATTTTTATATTTTAATTTTTATTTTCAAAATTATAAAATCTATAACTTACATTTTTGTCGCCATTGCTATGTGAAGCTATATGTTTTGTAAGTTGTACTTTTCAATCACATATTTTTGGTGTACATATTTACTAACTTTTCTTAAATTTTTTGGAGGGAATGGGGAAAAAACAGCCATTTCACCATTTTTTGGGAGAGGGAGTGATTTTGAGGATGTTGAATAGAAGTCACATTCACTTTATTCAGCTAGTACTTCTGTACCAAGTTCATATATATATATTTTTTATGTTTTACTACATTTGTAAAATTCTTTTTGTGATGCTGCGTTCCATAACTTTTTATCCTTCCATTGATGATTGTTTATTTTTAGCAAGATAACTCTTTATCTGTACTATTTTGGGTACATTGAACTTTTTTCATTTCCTTTATTTTTTGGAAGTTGGATGGCAAAAAAAAGAAGAAAAAAAAAGCATTTCTGGCATTGTTCTTTATAGGTTTAGGGTATAAAAAGTGGTAATTTTATATAACTGGTACGAGTATTTTGCCACTAAAAATGCTGCAGCTAACATGCACTACAAACAATCACACTGGATCTCATGACATTCAAAAACACACTTATAGAGATACATGCAAATTATGGCATTTTTACAAGCAAGAAAGAATGCCAGAAAAAAACGCGTGAAGAAAACCCAATGGAAAAAAAAAAGTTTTTTTTAAATATCACCAAACACTTTAACATTTTAATTTACTGTACTACCGTTTTGTCCCACCATGAGACCAGATCCTCTTATTTTTTTGCTTAAATAATGTACTGTAATACTTCTGTATTTCCATGTATCATGCCTATCAGTTTAAGTGTGAAAGGCAGCCTATTAGATCATAACTCTGGTAGGGTCTAGTAGATTCTGGTAGATGACACACCTGCGTGTTACAGCTGACATCTGCTGCAGCTTTTTTGCCACAATAGTAAAATGTGTGGAATCTACACAGTCTCCATAAGGTCGTCTTATGACACGGTGCAGAAAGAGTCTATAAACTTCCAGAGGTTACCATGATAGTCATAGCAATACATAGGGCTGTTATTAAAAGTTTTTTTTTTTTTTTTGCTTGCTTCTCTTTTTAGGATAGGTTGTCAATATTAGTTAGGTGGGTGGTTTATTCCTGGCAGGGGCACACCTAGAGATTTAACCCAGAAGGTTGTCTGTGAGCAGTATGACAAGATACTTAGAAAAACAGTCGTAGATAAGTCAAATTCAAATGTCATTTTTTAGGTTAGATAGGGATAAAGATGGCAGACAGCAGGGGTGCCCAGGAAGACAGGTGGCAGGCAGCATGGGTTGGTAGAGGACAACACTGCAAGTCAAAGCCATTCAGTTCTTCTTCAATTTTCTTTGACCAGTTAGTTAGAGCTTCTCTGGGAAGGAAAATGAAAACCTCATGAGCATCAACTTCAAAAAGACAGTAGAAACCTCTGATTAAAAATACATAAAGGACAGAGAAGGCACACGTTCACTTACCTTGTACTGCAAAATTCAGCCTCCACTTACAGGTCAGATAGGATCTCCTTAAGAACTCTAGTGGAAATAAGCAGGGATGCCCTGGAACATGGATGGTATGTGTGGTAGATATCCAGCAGGTCAAGTCCATTGAGTCCTTCATCAACCTTTCTGACTAGTTACAGTCTCATCATCACAGATTGCCTAGTTGCTGTTTTCTGAAGGAAAATGAGAGCTTCAAATTAGAAAATACATTGGAAAACAACTCCGTAACAATACATAAAGACCAGAAGAAAAACACACCTTGTAGATAGAATCAAATCCAGTCTATATCTTAAGGTTAGAGGCCACCCAGGAACATTGGTGATTGGTAGCAGTAGAACCACCTTTTTGTTACTCAGTAATAGTACCCCCAAGCAGTAAAAAGAGCCTCAGGCAGTTGTAAGGCCCCTTTTTGTGCCCACACACAACTATAGGCCTTTCTTTGGCACCCTACCTGCAGTCCTCTCTTGTACCTTCATTCATGCTAACATGGTAGGGGCCATCTCGCTTACACTGATGTACATGGACACATTTCAGTCCCTCTAGTGCTTAAAATAAGCAAACACATAGCCAGCTTACCCAACTCCTCTATAGCAACCGAAGGATTTTGCACAGATCACGTTCTTTCAAAACACCTGAAATTCACAGTGAATATCCAGCAAGAAAAATCTTATTTAAGAAAGTAGAAAACCTTTATTCTATTATGTCCATAAAAACAGACAAAGAGAGCGCTTACGCATTTCAAAATGATGTTCTTAATCATAGCACATAAGTTTGGCAGGATCGTGTTACCTGCTGTTACCTTACAGTATGTGGAGGTACAAGTAGTACAACTGATAATGCCTATAAGCTTTAAATCTAGAAAGACAGTCTCAGATTTATGTGAATTGTCGGTGAAACTTAACTGGGTTATTATTTAAATATACTATGAAGCCGGGTATGGCAGACACTCCAAATCAGGGCCACCTGACCAGAAAAAGGATTTTCCAAAGAAGAAAATGTTTCTTTTTCCCACCATGCCATTACTAAATTTGTCAGTGATGGTGAAAATTTAGCTCCCACTGGGACCCCTGATTGCAAATAGAAGGATCCGTTATATCCCAAAAAGTTGTGTATTCCAAAAATTGGCAATATTTAAAATATATCTTTTTAAAAAGCAGAGATGTCTGCCATTCCAGACTTCATAGAATATTTAAATAATAATCCATCTAATTGAAGCTTTATGCACAATTCACATAAATCTGAGATTGTCATTCTAGAGTTAAAACTTACAGGCGTTATTGGTTGTACTATTGGTACCTCCACATATCCTAATGTTATAGCAGGTACCACAATCCAAAACACACAGTCATGTCAATTCCAATTGGTGAAATTACCAAGAGCCAAAAGGAATTGCAGCAATTTAAAAGATTATAATACGGAGGTGCAAAATATTTCTTCAAGACTAAGACAGAGAGGATACCCACGGTGGATTTTTGGAATGAGCCATAAATAAAGTAGCCTCAAAAACACACTAAGAGCTACTTAATTGTGATAAGAATTATAGAACAAATAAGCAGCCTCCAACATGTCCGATCTTGGTCTTGCAATATAGTAGGCATTTTAATCAGATTAAAAACATGATACAAAAATATTTGCCATTACTTGCAGAAGACGATTGTTTGATTCAGATTTTGGGAAATGGATATAAATCTGTATACAAAAAAAACCCTATGAGTTTAAAAAACCTTTTGTTCCCTAGTTATGTAGCCAATAATCCTCAGAAGCATGGCTACAGCATAAGGTTTTTTTTCTTAAAGGGATTTTGCCAAGAAGTAAGTTCCTTGCTTAACAGATACTCCCATATTGAGGCTTGAAAAAGGAGCATTGTGTTTAAAAAAAACAAGTACCTCCTCTGTGATGTCATCGCTCCTCCTCCCATGTACGCTCCTGATATTCAGTCTCTGTACTTGAGCAAACATGTTATTTGGCTAATCCACAGAGGAGAACTGTATTGTGCACAAGCTCTACAGGTTTTGTTTTCTCCCTCTTATCTGCTCTGGAGAGAAGATAAGCTCCGAGCAGGCAGCATTCTTTCATTTATTCATGAACTGCTGCAGGGGGGGGAGGTGGGGGGGGGGGGCTGAGCAGGGAGCCAGGGAGCGTCTGCATGTTTACTCGGATAATTACAACCAGTGGATTCTCTATACAAAAGACACAGGCTCTTTTCTCCCCAGTCCCTTCAAAGCTCGTTCATGTTCCCTGCCATCAGATAAGAAGTGCAAACAACACAATCACAGCCAGATCAGCTCCTTGTCATATCTAATGTAAACAGTCAGGAAACCAAAGGCATGTAAGGAAGGCTGTAGCTCTCACAAGCTTCACTTTTTTTTAATGACATATATTTAGAAAAGTGATTAATTGGGGGAATTGTTTGTACTTATTACTTTGAAAACGTTAATAAAAATAAAAATAATGTAAAAAAAAAAAAAAAAAAAAGTGTTTAATTAAACATGTTGGAGGTTCCCACGTCAACATTATTTTGTGGCAAAACCCCTTTAAGTGTGGAGGCCATCCTTGCTGTATGTGCAACTTTGCTATTCCAAAAAAAGAAATCTGGAATTCAGAAAATCTTTGAAAATATAGAATTAAGCAATATATAAACTGTAATAGCACCTTTGTAGTGAACATCACTCATTGCACTGTGTGTGATATAAAGGATGTAGGATGTGCCAGCAGAATGCTAAAAGTAGGTATCTTAGAACATTGAAACAATATTTTGAATCCTGGAGAGCGTAACATTTCAAATGATATGAGGGAATTTATAGAAAAACATGATGGTAGAATTAATACTTTTACTGTATATGGGATAGATAGCATTCAATGTTCTTTCAGAGGAGGGGACTATAAGGAACTATTAGATAAGGAAGCATTTTGGATTACAGCATTGAAAACTATATAGCCAACGGGCTTAAATGTTCATAATTAAATTGCTTCAATTTTGATATGCGCGGAGGAGAGATACATCCCAGATATGGTCCATGCGGGCGCAACTACAACATCTGATGATCCGCACGTCATAGACATGGGGCCGGGTGCGTTCCAGGAAATCGGCTGGCATGAGGCTGAATACACTGGTGTCTCATCTGACACATATTAGACATAAAAACAGGTGAGACATTTATGCCAATGCAAGTAGAAGGGTATTTATGACCAACAATTTTGTTTGCAAGCTTTTGTGCTTTGATTAAGAACATCTTTGTTCGTAATGTGTCAGCGCTCTCTTTTTTTGTCTGTTATCCATGGCATTTTTTATGCACCTTTTTGCAATAAAGTAAATTTTCTACATTTTAAATAAGGTTTTTCTTGTTGGATATTTATCACTAGTGATTCAGCCACTTACTGTTTCCTGGGATGTCTCTGCTGTGAGATTTCTAGAACATTGAAGAGATTCATAAAACAGTCCATCCAGAGGGTGTGAAACAACAACCCCCAGCATTTATAGTTACATAGTTTGTAAGGCTGAAAAAAGACAGACGTCCATCCAGTTCAGTCTTTTGACCTACAGTGTTGATCCAAAGGAAGGCAAAAACCCCCATGAAGTGGAAGCCAAATGTCCTCATTTTAGGGGAAAAAAATTCCTTCCAGATCCAACCTGGCAATTGGAATAAATCCCTGGATCAACTTCTAGAGGAGAAGTTTTAAGCAAACATAAATGTATTAAAAGATATGTAAAATTGTAATAGGAATGCTAGGAGTTGTAGTTCCTTCACACAGTCTCTCCTGGGTGGGATTAATTCATTACAGTAGAATAGAGCTTTGTAATTTTAGCTTTCACATCACAATAACGATGTTTTCACTTTATTTACTATTTTCCCTAAGAAATACCTTGTAATTATTACCTGAACTTCCATATCCTGAGTTCTAGGAGTATCTGAGTATATTCCATAATCCTGTTCTGTGAGAATAACAAAATTAACCCCTTCCCATCGCAGAGATTTGTATTTACATCACGCTCGTTTGTTGTCACCTCCTTTCAAGAGCCATAACTTTTTTGTCCATCTACATAGATAAACAAGGGCTTATTTTTTGTGGGATCAGATCTACTTTTTACTGGTAGCATTGATTTGAAAATACATTATACCATATAATGTACTGGAAAACAAAAAAACAATTCTTTGTGGGGTAGAGCATGGAAAAAACACAATTGAGCCATTTTTGTGGGGGGTTTCGTTTTTATAGCGTTCACTGTACAGTATAAATGACATGTTATCCTTATTATACAGATCAGTACGATTACCATATACAAAGGTGAGTGTTTTTATTATGTTTTAGTACTTTTTGATTTTTTACATTCGCGTGGCAGCACTATTTTCTCAGTCTAATAACTTTTTTTTTACTTTTCCATACATGAAATTGAGTAAAGGCTTGTTGATTGTGGGTAGCAGTATAGATTTTATTGGCACTATTTGGGGGATACAGATGAATATTTGATAACTTTTTATTCCAAATTTTTTTAGGGAAAGCGAAGTAACAGAAAACCTTTTTTTTTTGTTACAGTGTTTGTACAAGTAAATCATGTTATGTTACAATAGAATGGACTTCTATGAATGCAGCAATAACAATTAGTGTTTTGAACTTGTAATTTTTTATTTTTCTACACTTTTTTTCGGGGTGTGGGGAAGGAGTGATCAAATAAAAAACATAAAATGGATTTAATTTTGGGTATACATTTGTAGAAAGCCATTTCACAGAGTAGAGGGTCTGTGTTATGGAAAATCTACAGATTAATTCACTCAAACTCATTGATGATCAATGCATATTATATAACAATCTGTTACAAATCACCAGATTTGGGGCCCTATATTTGTGAATCAGAGAATAGCCTCTGTTCACTTTATTTTCAGTATCATGGTGGATTAGCATGACCCAAGAAGAGAACCACAACCAACCTTGCTTAGTTCTTTTATTGATTGTCGCTCCTGTGTTGGCCAATTTACATATATAATATGCCAGGTCTTCTATGTAGAATGATTTTGGAGTTGAGTGCTATGCAGTGTAGGTTGTCAACTGACAGGATACTTGATCTCAGTTGATAAAATGCAGAAAGAGAAGAACGTTTGTCTGCTGAAGGAATTACTTGGTATAAAGCTGGTTTATTTTAAAGACATGGTCCCACATCCAGGTGCTATACTTTGATCTATTGCTGCTTGGAAAAATCTACAAAGTGGAACATCCGGCTCTTAGCACAAAGTTGGTCAAGTTCTGTAAACCTATCGGCTACTTCATCTTCATCTTCAGCTTTGTATAACAGCTGGGCACCCAAAACATGCACTGGATGCTTATTTAGATCTCTCGTGACATTCTATTTTTTTATTTTAGTGCTATAGACCTGTGGGTCCAGGATTCCTGGAACTTCATTTGGCCTGGTACTGCTTTTTTTAACATAAATCATAGACCAGCTTAACTGAAGAAGCAGAGATCTAAATGATTGGAAGCTAAGGGCCTTATTAATTAAACCTGTCTAACAGTAAGACTGTCTCTATTGCCTATAGCAACCAGTCAGAGCCCAGCTATCATTGCTTATAGGGTGCTGCAAAAATGAAAGCTGAGGTTTGGTTGCTATGGGCAGTCTTACTGTTAGGGGCCGTTCACACGGCTTATTCTGTGACTAATTCCAGCCGTACTGCGCGCCGTATTTGCGCCGCAGTACGGCTCCAATCCGTCCCAGTCATTACAGTAATCCACAGTTCTCATAGAGAACTATGGATTCCGTCTCCTCTCCCTGCTCGGCGAATCCGCCGCGGGGGGGAGATAACTGACATGCACATTATTTCTGGCGTGTACGCGCCATGAATAATGAGTGTCTATGGGGCCGGCGAGCTGCTGGCCCCCCGCCCCTGTTGCACGGCAGCCGGCGTAATTGCGGGGCAAAATCCGACCCCGCAATTACGTCGGCAATAAGCTGTGTGAACACGGCCTTACGGTACGTTCACACAGCTGATTTAGATGCAGCGTCAGCGCTGAATCTGCCTCAGAATCGGTGTCAAAATATGACTGCAATCCTCATCTCATTGTTTCTAATAGAAAATCTGCATCATTGCACATGATGTTTATTTACTTTCAGCGCTGAAAAAACTGAAATTCTTGAAACAGGTTCAGGGTTGAATCCTCACATTATAGTATATTGGACGCTGAAAATCTGCCTTTGAAATCAGCATCAAATCTACATCCAAAATCTGCTCTTAACCAGCACAGATTTTAGGCATAGATTCCATGCTAATTCAATACTGAAATTTTGTAGCGCTTTAAATCAGCTGTGTGGATGTACCGTAAGGGTTTGCGTGCACAAAGCTAATTCAGCGCTGAATCCAGCCCAAAATCAGCATCTAAATCGGTCGTGTGAACAAACCCTTAGACGGTTTGACAAATGAGACCGATTGTTGTTCACATCTAGAAACAGTGCAATCTGCTGCATTTTACCTACATGGATACATTGTGGAATTATATCAAGACAAAAGTAAAATTGTGTGTTGCGGATTGCCCAATGGAAACCATTTTGTAAGCTAGCTTTTTTAAAGTTTTGGTCTATACAGATTTTTAGCCCCTGATGTAAAGTAAAATATTTTAAATACTGACAGCAAGATGCGATATTAATGAGTCATTGAAATGGAAAAGTATATTCATAACCGATGTAACTTTTAGAATAGTGATTAAGCTTTATCTACATAAAGAAAACTTCTTCATGTCAACCAATATAAAATACTGACATTTCTGTTCAGTCGGGCTTTACATGCAGTGTTGTTCTAGTGAAGCATGGATAATGCGGACGGGATTAGCTGCACAGCAACGTGACCCTCAAAGTTACGCCCCACAAATATATTAGTAATTAGTACAAGCAGCAACATGTAGTAAACATTTTTTCATAAAAACGAAAGGGGGTCGTTTAAATTTTCTGGTGTGCTACCTCCAGGGTTTTCTCCCTAAAATTTAATTAACAGGTCTGTAATAAGAGCTTCGCTCATACAATTGACCTTCCTGTTGCTACAACACTATTGTAAACCATATGAGGATTGCACATCGTAAACTCACAGGGGCTATGACTTTCTTGTTTCCATCCAAACAATAAACATTAAGAATTAGATGAGGTAATCTAAATTTCTTTAACTATATAATGTTAATGGTGTATACTATAGGTGTATAACCAGATAACATACATATGATGAAAATAGTGACAGCCAATTGTCAAATATTTAAGAAGCCCATGTGTTTTTTTGGGAAAAGCAAAAAATGATATATTAATTCTAGGGTGCAGTCCATATTAAAGGGGGTTCAAATACCTAGCAAAAGACAAAAAAACAAGTACAAAAAACATTAACTGAGCTACAGACTGGTATCAAAAGGAAGGGACCGCGTGAGGGTTTCAGCTAAAAAGGGGGAAAAAAGGGGGAAGAGATCAAAGGTAAGGAAAGGAGCTATCGGTATAGTCGTGTAGTGGCAGCAGGGTTGTTGTAGGTTGTAGTCTTTCCTGAAGGGATGGGTTTTCAGGTTGGTATTGAAGGTTTCAGAGGAAGAGTTGGATGTGTTGTGGTAGTTATTTCCATAAAGACACAACCCAAAAGGGCCATATTAAAGCCAGGGTGATAAAAATAATGTTTATTTAAAAAAAATCAAAAAAATAGATTTTTTTTTTTTAAAATAGTTTTTTTTTCAATAAATGTTTTTTGGGAAAATATTTTTACCCTCCCAAAAGGTTTTTCCATCTGAGATAAAGTGGGTTGTTTAAACTCAGTAGAATAAGGTGTAATGTTAAATTTCACAATGCCATGCTCTTCCAGAGGTTTCTGTAGGTTGTGGGCGTTTTCTCTGTATTACACAGGCTCGCTTTACTTTTGCAGTTTCAAAGAATTTGACTCCGCAAGGGCCCGCCCCTTTTCACAGCAAAAATGTTACAACATGAACAGAGTTGAAAAAAAAAGACTTTTTCCATTGTTTACAAACCTATGAATACAGAATAACCCCTCAGTGCCAGTCCAAGAAGTTAGACAATATGTTTTGATTGTTTGGAGTGGAATAGATCTGCACAACAAAAGAAGAAAGTGAATCTAATGTGTGAGGGGGGAAGGGCAAGAGCAAGAAAATGAAAGTGAAACTTTTAGCAAATACTGCAGCATAGCCAAGACAGCAAGTCTGGATTGTTTGTGTGTACGATCTGAGGTTTATTACTTCTTTCTTATAAGGGCAGCGGGCCGTAAAAGGCCCCATTTTGGGAATATTTTATGAAGCTCCTTCCCCTATCGGAAAGGGAGGCTGGTGCAAAATGCAACGTTTGCAAACAGAGATGAAAGGGCTGGGGGGGCGCGAATGAGGCAACACTGAGAAGTGGGGGGGATGAAATGACCAAAGAAACCTTTGAAAGGCGGTTTCAGGTTGGAAAACTTTTTTATTGAATCCTATTTCAAAAGACTAAAAATGTATGTGTGAGAAAAATTATATTTTTTTTTTACTGATGTTACTGTAATTTGGTACAGTTATGATGAGAAAAAAAATATTCCTTTTGGGGCAGGGGAGGATGTGTTGTTACAAAGCAGAAATTGTATAAACATAAAAATTCAGCATTGACTTTTTTTTTTTTGGGGAATTCATGGATTTGGAAACTTTCCCCCCTAAGATCACCATCATCCTGTTCTACAGTTTCAGAGTTATCCATCCAGGATAGTGCTTCACTTTGAGGAGTTTGTTGCACACTAAATAAAAAAAAAAATGGTTTGCTTTCACATTTAAAAAGGGGGGAGAGTGTCTACCCTTCTTGGTGCCCTTATCTCAAAGATTCAAATGGAAATATTTTACAATATGTATAAAAAACCTACAGCAACTAACAGTTGTTACACGGAAAAAGTTACATCCATTCCCCTGTAGGGGGGATACCAAAGGGGGTCAATTTTTGAGAGTTAAGAGAAATTGCTCCAGAGTGAGGATTTTAGGAGACAGTCAGGTATTTTTGAGAGAGAGATTTCTAAATCAAAAGGATACCCAAAAAAGGCCCTGGATTCGCCTTCGGCATGCACAAAACAAATAGGACAACTTTGCTACAAGGTAAACCCCAGGAAGATAAAGACAAAATAAGGCACGTATATTGCAACTTTTTGACGACAAAAATCTGAAGTGTTAAAATCCTCAAAAAATATGGGAATTTTTAATTGGGATCAGGATCTAAAAGGATATCCCCCTTCAACCCCTTTGAAAAACCTATCGGGGGGGTTAGATTTCAAGGATAGACTTACCCTGTCATTATACATCAATACCCTCTCAAGGACGGGTTGGAAGGAGCCCGTTGGTATGTTTAAATGTGGGGAGATGTTACCCTGCCAAATTATACAACAAATAAACCTTCACAAGTGCCTCTAATGGAAAACAATTTTTCATTCGTGATTTTCCAACTGTAGGCGGAAGGAGTGTTTAATTTTGTTATCCCCCTGCCCACTCAACTATATTGGAAAAACAAGGAGAATATTTAAAAAAAGGTGGGGAACATCTGGGGGATATACAAAATGGGAGGGGACACCCCAGTAGCCCAATGTGGGGGAAAACACAAAATGGGAATGGGAATCTCTGCTTTTTTTTGATCTTAGAAGTGTGAGCCATCCCCCAGAGGAGGGGAAGGGGTGACGAATTCTATTTTAAGAGGCCCAATGGATCTATCGTATGGATTCGGTTCACCCAAGGGGCCTCATGAGTTTTTGCAATTTGGTTGCTTTTTTTAAATAGACTTGCTTTGGGTCTGTTTCACCCTGCCTTCTTGTTGCACTTCCTGGAGGACCCTATTGATTTTTCAAATCTGACCATTGGACATGTATGTCTAATCATATTTTTTCTTTATTTTCATTGACTACCTAAGTCTGATAATTTAAGTCGATGAGGACAGTAAAATGTTTGTACCCCGAAATCTATGGCCCGTTTTAAAACCCCTTTTTAAAACTAGTGTGTCTGTTGTATGGTAATTGCTTTGGGAGATTTGGAACTAAAAGGGGGGGTTTGAGGGGGATGGGGAGGCGTCGGAAACGAGTGCATTCGCCATAGGTGATCTCTGCCGCTGTTAGCAGATATGTGGTCAGGCAGCTTTTTGGGTCCGGCGCGAGACCAAGCGGTACTTTTCATGGCCAGGAGATCCCGACGCTTAGGGAAGTGAATGTTCTTCTTTCCAGACATCGCAGTAAAGTTTTTAGAACGCCGGGCGCGCATGGTTTGGGGGCTTACAGAATGCGCAGTATCTTTCCCCGGGGGGGGGGCCACTAAACCCGGGAAAAGCAGGGTTTTTTCCCTTTCCCGGAAAATTTCGCAGTTAAATTCCGGGAACCCCCGGGGAAATCAAACATGTGGGATACGCGCATACACTTTATGGGAAACCCCCGGCAATGGTAAAATTTAAACACATCCCAAATTGGAAAGCTTAGGGGTTTTTATTATCATTTGGGGGGCCAGGGGAATTTTTTAAGGGAAGCGGAGTGATTTGCTCTGTTCCCTCTTACCCTGGGTGCCAGCTCCCAAAGGGGCTGGGGGGGTTCATTTTATACCTGACAGCATCGAAGCTAAGTATCAGTCCCCCTATTTAATTTAATGGAGGTTTATGTGTTGAAGAAGGTTGTATATGTTGTATTAGGACTCTTATTCCAACGAGAAGATTTTTTGAACCCCCTGATGAACCCTAAATTGTGGGGGGGAAACGCGTCGGGATAGCTGGGATGAAAGGTTTTATACACGTATATGTGATATTGTCTGTCATAAAAGCGGAGCCGCCCTTTTTCGGGGCGAATACCCAGAGGGAAGTACACAGTATGCTGTTCTCGGGGGATGTAGTGGAAATTTATAGGGGGTTTAGATTGATAATTTTAGATAGTTAGTAAAGTTATGTTTTAACAGGGGTTTATTTGCAGTGATATATTTCTTTATTGCGCAGCGCATCATCAGAACCCCCAGCCAATCACCATCACCCAAAAGGAAGAAAAAAAATTTACCTCCTGGAACCACCCTAGATTGGTTTTTGTAAGAACCCGCAGATTAGAAAAAAAAGTTGATTGATGAAAAATTGCCCCGTTTATTTATCAACAAACTCTTTTTCGTTCTGAGAACCCACATTTCTTTTGGTTCAGTCATGAGACCAGGATACAATCCCCCAGCAGAGTGATGTTGCAGGGAAACGCTGGATAAGTGTATGACAGAGAAATGGAGAAATGTGCAACAGCTTGGAGGGGAAAATTGTTAACCTAAGTATTGATGGGTGGAGTAAAATCCACAATGTTTTCCCATTGTATGTGCTTGATAACAAAAGAAGAAAGGGAAAGCTTCCTTGCAAAACAACGATCTAGGAAAATGCAACACGCAGAAAACTTACAAGAAGTGGCAGTAAAAGCTATAACGGGAAAGTGAACAAAAAATTTAAAAGTTAGACGCGTTTGGTCACTGACAATGCTGCAACTTTTAAGTGAGAAGAGATTTGAAGGAAGGGAGGGGGTACAAAGTGCTAAAAAACTATGGTTGCCCGTGCTCATTTGCTGCACCCCTTTGCCAAAAACTTAAGTGTTCCAGAAATAAAAAGGGTAATTTGTTGAAATTTTAAATATTCCCTAATAACATTTTGCTGCAGCGCTCTGAAAAGGATGGGTGGAACCAAATTTAAAGTCCCCCAAAATGTTTAAAGGAACTTTTTGGTGGATGTTTTGAGCAGTATATCAAAAATGGCCTATTCTGTGACACTTTGTGAGAAAACTAGATAAAAAAGATGGGGGACTGCGGGCCAAATCCCCAAATTTTGGGCTTAAGGAAAAGTTGAAATATGCTGAGCTTTCCCGAAACCCCTCTCTAAGCTTTTTAAACAAAATACAGAAAAATAGCGTTTTATTGCGGATGCTGTTGAAATTTGGAAGGAACTGAGTGAACACTTAAAAAAAAGAATAACATGGACAGAATTAAATTACAAGCAGTAAAAAAACGAAGGGGGGAAAACACTGATCCCGTCATTTTTTGGAAAAAATTGTCAATTCCCAAATCAGGGTAAAACCTAAATGCTGAGGAAGAGGAGTTAGCTATGAATGGGTATAGCAAAATCCCTCTTTAAAGCCAACTTAAAAAAACTTCAGAGCTAAGGGGGAACCATTCAGAAATATAGTTTGGAAGATATTTTAAGGAAGGGCACACCGTAAACTGGTGGAAGTCTTTAAGCCTTGGTTTAGAGACTGTTCAAGTAATGATTTCCTTTTAACAGCAGTAGCTTCTTCTGCGGCGTTGAAAGAATATTCCTTCCCTTTGGCTCATTCATTCTAAATTTAGAAATTTGGTTGGGGCCCCTAAAACGGGGAAAGCTTGTTTTTCTTTTAGATTTGAATTGGAAAAAAGAAAAAGATGATGTGAAAATGACGACAAGTGAGTAAGAGGCAGAGGGGCAGTAGTATTTTGTTTTTTCATGTGTCGCTGGGCTGACTCTAAGTTTCTTAAAATTTTTATAATTTTGTTTAGCCAACTTAGTTAAAAACATGGTGTTTGTTTAAACAAATAAATTATGTTGTAATGTTGTTATTTTTTCAGTTGAATAAATTATTAAATTTTTATTAAGGTCAGGTTATTTTTCTCCCTTCCTAAGTACACAGAAAGTGGTGTCCAAATTGAAAGATTAAAAATTAAAAAGGGGAGAAAAAAGTAAATAAAAAGTGATTCTAAAATCTTCATCTACTTGCAGTTTTTTAAAATAGAAGAACTGTTTAGGGAGAAACTTTGATTTAAATATGATTTAAATCAAGCCTTACTGACTAGTGATTTTAATTCGTGATTTAAATAGTGATTTAAATCATTAGATTTAAATCAATCCCCCCGTTACGTCAATGATATAAAAAACTGCTATTTAAATGGGTTTTCAACAAGAAAAAACCCCAAACACTCAGTAAAGAGCAAAAACTTGGGTTTCCCGTCCCCCAAAATTAAGGTTATGGAGTGGCCAGCCCAATCCCCGGACCTTAATTGGATAGAACACTTTTGGGGACATCAAAAATTCCGTTTCTGAGGCAAAGCCAAGAAATGCACATAAATTGTGGGATGTAGCCAAAGCATTCTGGACTGGAATAACAGTTGACAGGTGCGAGACATTGGTTGACTCTATGCAACATAGATGTGAAACAGTTCTAAAAAAAATGTGGTTATACAGCTAAATATTAGGTGACCGATTCACAGGAATGCTAAATCCTTAATTTTTTTTTTTAAAAAGTACATATCTTGAGTTTGTATAGATAAATGCAGACACTACTATTTTTTGGAACAGTCCAATGTTCAATTTTTGATATTTTCTGTAAGGTAGTTATCAATTATATACATTTCTCAATCATGTTTTGCTTTAGAAAACAGTGCGCAATGTTCCCAACGCATAGAAATAAAAACTATTATAAAGATTTTGTACTTCGCTCATGTTTTTGAACACACTGCTAATATTTTGAACACGTCATGTCATGGATAATGGTTCCAATTGAATTTGCAGGGCAATGGGCAGGCAGTGAAGGGACTGGTGGAGGAGAAAGGAAAGAAGAGGTGGATTAACCAGGTGGCAAAGTTGATGTTGGACTGGAGGGGCTCAAGGGTGTTACAAGGGAGCAAACAAGTAAAGATATTACAATAGTAGGAAGGGCTTGGATCTATGGTTTAAAAAACTGGGTGGTCAAAAGTTTGTCCCAGAACAGCATATTTGTGAGACAGTGGAAAGTATTGATCGTGACTGGTGGTTGATGGGTTGAGTTGGATGGAGGAAAGATGATAAACTTGTTTTTTTTCAATGTTGAGCTTTATAAAGTGAAAGAAAGTAAGACAGATATGGCTAGTAGATACTCTGGGATCCTGGAAAGCAGAGAGGTAACAACTGGGCCAGAGAGGTTAATTTGAGTGTCATAAGTGTAAAAATCGTATTTAAAGCCAATGGATTTTTATGAGCTGTCCAGGTTTTAAGTATTTTCATACAAATTTGAAACGTCACCACAGTTAACCTAAGACAGCATATCCTTCTGAAGTGACATTTCCTTCGTCTAATCCTGTAACCCGACCTGTTCTTTCTCATGGTCAATATGATCTGGAAGCTTTGCTGAATCTTTCAGGTGTCATCTCTCCCAGGTTCTCAATAAGATTTATTATTTATGATCCTGTAATGGTGAAGTGTTACAACAGTTAGACACGAATATTTCCAGCACCACCAGGGATATTTCTGCTTCTTATCTTCTAGGATCTAATACAGGATGCTATGGCAAAGAAGTACAAAATCAGGTGGGTCTTGGACCAAAGCATGTGTCTAGGCTGCTCTAGGAGACGGTGAGTTTTCAGCATTTAGGATTATATGTAGTTACTGCATATTTAGTGTCAATGTTTGGTTATTGACAATTATATATAAAAAATTGTCCCACCGAGAGATTAACATTTTTTGCTTATTCTAAGTCATTATTAAATATCTTTTTCTTAAAATAAAAGCCCCAATGATTTTCTATGACAAAACAATTTCAAAGTATAATGTGCTTTAGCACAGAGACAACCGAACTGTGATGCTATGGACATGTTGCAGGCATAGACAGTAAAAAAATGTTTTTTTTTTTTACAACATATATATTTTATTATTAAAGGCCCCTTTTGATTGCTAAATAAAAATCCTGCAGTCCTCCTCTTAACTGCAGACCCCTTCAGCACTGTAGGGCATTCAGTCAGCAGATACAAGCTTGACTAGGGACATAATTAGAATTCATAGGGCCCCATAGAAAATTGAGATGGCCTCTACTACTTAATGACTAGAGATGGAAGCAGCATTGTAAGTAGCAATAACTAGAAATATGCATAATAGCATCATATATCAGAAAATCTACACAGTGATGTAAGACTAGGTCTACACGACATTGGACACAAAAAACAACCTGAAAACCAAATCCTAAAAACGTTTATAAAAAGTTTTTTTGTCCACTGCCTGTCAAAAGCAGCTGAAAAAACGGCCGTTTTTAGCACGTTTGCATTTTCTTGACATGTTTTTTGCTGCTTTTCTTTGCAGAGATGCACAGCAATAGATTTGCTATGTATTTCTGCAAGAAACAAAAAACATCCGCCGCTTTACATAGACTCCAATAGTAAATTTTCTGCCTGCAACATGTTTCAAAAGACGACCAGTACATGAATCGAGCAGAAAAAAGACGTTCTGTGGAGACAACAGGATTTTCTTTACTATAGAAGTTTATGGGACCGCTTTACAGGCGTTTCGTTTTCGAAAAACTGACATTTTTCTTTGCAGTGGAGACATAGCCTAAGATTACAAAACCCCCCAACATGTTATGCCTTTTTAGGGCATATGGAAATCCTAAAAGGGATCCCATTATTGGACTCCTTTGTATGAACCAAAGCCAAGAGCCTCTACCGATTTGGTGGCTCCAACCCTTCCATTTTTATGGCAGTCTACATTTGCCCTGCAGTCCATTATTTTAGTAATATGTTATGGTCTCTCTTACTTGTACAATCACTTGAGCTTGTTAATTACTATTATTAGGATTATTATCATTATTTTGTTGTTTATTTCACGTCAGAGCAGAAAGAAAGAAAAACAAGAAACCTCACATCATGAATCCATTATTTCCCACCCGGTCATTCACCAGTTGCTTATTGATAACACCTCTTTGCTCATTTTTCAAAATCATTATTTATCAAAAACCTTAACTATAATACAAATAGTTGTCAAATTTCCTAGCTAAAAACAGAAAAAGTGTTCTCTATTGTCAATTTCCACTAGTCATCCCTTTAATTACACTGATGTTCTAATATTCAATTAAGGGACACAATTGCAGCACTTCTAACACATTAGCCGCCGCCGCTGTATTACATCTGTGACATGTCGGGGTATCCCTTATTCACATCTTCTGTAAACCTAAAAGGTGTAATACGGTCTGCATAGCATAAAAATTAAGTTAATTAAGTGAATAATTTAATGTTAACGATGCTCAAGGTGTTAACCCTTTTTCATTCTGTTTCTATTATTCAAACATCTTCCTTTTGCAACTTTTAAAATATTTCCCACCTTTTGTTTCACAACGTTGTGCCGTAAAAAATAATTTATGTAACTATGATAGTAAGCTTCTACCTTTTTCATTTTTTTTTCAAAAGGTCTAGTACTTCAAACCTCACAATATTATATAACATTCTGCTCTGTGTCCTCAAATACGCATGAGCCTGAACTCATCTGTTATCCTGGTATCCCTCCTGAGTTTTCCTCTTTTGATATTCAATATAGGCTTTTAATATTTCCCTGAAAAAATATAAGTGTGCACCTTATTTCACTTTATGACACCAAAATTTGCAATTTTGGAGAATAATTCCAAAAGGCACCTTTTGCAAATCTTTGATTTTCTTCCAGTGTTTAATGTCCTGATCTGCCTGTGCCTTTATCACTAACTGGAAACATTTCCAGCAACTTGTGCCCCTGACTTATTTTCTCTTAATTACAAATTGGGCTGCCAAAAATAATTTTTTTTGTCTGGATGGACAAATGTTCCCTTATCCCCTGAAGTGTACAGGTATTTTATCTTCACCCTTGTCTTTTTACCCCTCCAAATAAAATTTGCAATTATTCTATTTAGTTTTTTAAAAACCTAATGGAGCGGAGTCCATCCACTGTCGATGAAGTTAACTTCCACCAAAGCAAATTCCCTGGACTCATTTATTCCAAGATATCTGAAACAATTCCCTGAACCTCTTATCATAAACCAGCAGTCCTCATCATAAGTACATCAGGGCTGATGTATTCCAATTAGTTTTCACCACTGAGATTTCCACAAATCTTTCAAGAATTTTAATTATAGCATTCAAAACCTTTTTGGGGCACCCAAAAATAAGAAGAAATCATCAGTATAGAATGATACCCGGTCTTTACAATTGTTTTTATTGAGTTCTCTGATACAAGGTGACCTTCTAACATTGGCTGTCAGACATATCAATGGCCTAACACTATAATAGTGGTGAAAGGGGTACCCCTATCTCGGCCCTCTAGCCAGTTAAAATTAGGAAGTGGCATCCAATAACTTTTAGGGACAAATTCTTTTAACATTATAGATGGTGCTCATTGTGTAATGTACTATTTTCTGTTTATAAAGGAAATCTCTAAAATTTTAATGGAGCATGCGGGGTTCCTTCTTCTCCTGGGACTTTTGACAGGTAAGAATATGTTGACTAGTTGCTATAACCAAACACAGGTGATAGTAATATAAGTGGGAAGTGAATACAAATTTTACAGAATCTCTAGTTGGTAAGAAGCACTTTTTATTATGTAAAACCAGTCTGCATAAGGCTCTGTCGACACAACGACTATTTAAGTCGTAATCCTAATGGAATGCTCATCAAAAAACAAAAGAAAACCATTCCCATTGACCTCAATGAAAATACGTAATGTAGTTCATACAACGCGTATTTTCGTTGGTCGGTTTTCAAAACCAAAAAACTTTGAACATGTTCATTTTTTGGTCTTATTTTGGTCCTAAATTTATTATTGATGTCAATGTGGATGGCTTAAAACCTCATGTAATATGCACCCAAAATATTTGTATGTGGTTTTTAACACCGATCTGTGTCCACAGCTACCTATAAATGAATGGGACTAGTTTCTGACTGTAAAATGCGAGTAAGCCAAATCTGAAAAAAATGACCCACATAGAATAAGCATCTGAAATACTAGTTGAAAACGCATCGAAAGACAAGTTTTCCAACAGCAAATCCGACAAGTAAAATTTACTTGTTGTGTCCACTTCCCTATATGTATGAATACAACATGAAGAAAAATAGCTTTATTCTCCAACACTTCCTCTACCTATCTTCACCTTCACCCTTAGGTAACCACTCTGCAAACCAAAAAATAGTAGACAGTAATTAATGTGAGATCTGTGCTAGGCCCCTTCACCTACCATAAACTATTTATTTTACTTTTAATCTTGCCGACTTTTGGGCCCTCTCAGGTCCCATAGCTTCAATGCAATTGCTACAACCTCCATTACTATGTCCCTCATAGTGGTTCCCTTTTAACCAACTCTGCCCTGAGCCTATCAAAAGATTAACACTGAATTTATTAAAATAGTTAAAATAAATGAGTAAGAAAGATCAAAGTATTAGACGTAGAGTTTACGATGATAGTGATTTCCCATATCGGAGCAGGGATGCACTGGGACACATTTATCTTGGCATTTGTTGTTACATAGTGCCAAAATCTTTCCAATCTTGTTAGATCTAACCCTAAGAATATATATGTATATATATATATATATATATATATGAGTCTTCATACTAATAAAAGTGTGAAATGTATATTTTCAAATGCCTTGATTTTCAAACAAATTGATTTATTTCAATGTTAGCTAAAATCTTTATTTTATACATAATTTCATGTTATTCTATAAAGGTCTCATTGGATATCCAGAACTTGGCTCAGCTGCTTCTGTGTCCCCAAATTGGCCTCCCAGTACCGCTCAGGACTTGGTGTTAGTGTTGCAGGGAATAGACCCTCTCTGTCTAGAAAGTGAGCAGACGGCTTCAGTGGCACTTAAAAGGTTAAGACAAATTCTTGGATTCGTACCCCAGCTCATCACAAGTGAAATTTCCACAGATTGGCTTTACGGGACATTGAACATAATCTTAAATGCAAGCAGCATTCAAGGTAAGGACCTGAGAAAAATTATTTGTATTACAGAAGGGTAAGTCCAGTTGTGAGGCGTGTAAATGTTGGGGCTTTGGTCCTATGGAAATCTCAAAGGCGCTTCTGTAGGTGCCAGAAATATTCATATTCTGCCTCACATAGAAGCACTTGACCCCTTGAGAAACAGGCCTATTTTAGTCTCAATGAATATTTTTTTTTCTTTTTTATTCTTGTATCGCAAGAGCCATAGTTTTTTTTAAATTCTTCTTTTAAGATTGAGGTATAATAGTTTTTTTCTTTGCGGGTTAACTTGTATTTTTCACTGAAACCATCTTAGGGTACATACTAATTGCACAAAGCTACTGATTCTAATATTATTAAAGTACACACAACAACTAGGGGGCACAATCTCAAAATGTTATTTTACTGAAAAAGTAGTAGATGGTTGGAGCAAACTTCCAGCAGATGTGGCAGAAAAATCAACACCAAATGAATGTAAACCTGCCTGGGATAAACATGTATCTATCCTAACATAAGAATACAAAGGAAATAGTATTAACCCTTTAATGCATCTGGATGTACCGGTAACAGCGTGGAATGGAGTTGATTCCATTCCGTTCTGTTTAACCCCTTAGATGCCACGGTGAACACGGCTGCAGGGTCTAAATGAATGAGAGACGGTGCTGTGCAGATAGCAGAGTCCCGACTGGTTTACATGGCAGCTGGAAGCATTGTGAAGGCAACCATCGCCGCCATGTTTCCAGTTTTACTACTTCCTGCACCAGGAAGGAAGTCATGAAACTGCCACATTTGTATAACCTAATGCATTGCATTACAATTCTATAGGCTGTATTAATGAGCCCCCTAGTGATCATCAACCCCTAGGAGGACCTAAGTTTGAAGTGAAAAAAAGAATAAAATAAAATGTTTCATAGTGTGTCTCTCTCTCTCCTCCTCTCCCTCCTCTCTCTCTCTCATCTCTCTCCTCTCTCTCTAATATATATCTATAATATAATAATATACTAAATATATAATATATATAATATATATATATATAATAAAAGAGAAGAGAGAGAGAGATTAAATCATCGCCCTTTTGCCATTAAAAAAAATAGAATAGAGAAATTACACATAATTGGTATCGCCGCGGCTGTGAAAGTCCAGTCTATTAAAATATAACATCATTTATCCCGTAAGCTGAACACTGTAGACAAAAAAAAATCCAAATGCCAAAACTGCGGATTTTTTATTCATTTCACTTCCACTAAAAACTGGTATTAAAGTGATAAAAAAAAGTTGCATGTATTCCAAGCTTGTAAGGATTCCAAGCCCGCTAAAAAATGCCACATCACTCAAGTATATAGGTAGAAGTACAAAAAAGTTATTGGTCGCAGAAAATGGTGCCGTGGCAAAAATTTTAAAAATAGATAATGCTTGGAATGAATGAAAACCATACATGTTTGGTATTGCCGGATTCATATTAACCTGTAGAATACAGATAACTATCCTCACACATCATTTATACCGAAGATTGAACACCGTAAAAACAAATCCCCCGTAAACATGGCACAAGTACGTTTTGTTTTTCACATTTAACCGCACTTAGAATTTTTTTCGGTTTCACAGTATTTTCTATGGTACGATGAATGATAGCAATTGAAAGTACATCTTGTCTACAAAATAAAAGCCCTCATATGTCTATGTAGATGAAAAAATAAAAAGTTATGGGTCTGAGAAGGCGAGGAGGGAAAAAGAGCGTAAAAAAAAACATAGGCCTCGGGGTTAAGGGGTGAAGGCAGAGTAGAAGTAGCATGTGGTCAATCTGTGGTCTATATTTGTTATCAATCTTCTATGTTTCTATGATCCCTTTTCTGGTGAGGAATGAAAAACACAGCAAGTTTTCCATTTTGATCTGTTAATTGTGATGTTAATAACAATTGGCCATTTATTTATGGGTCGGTATAATTACACAAATACCAGTTGTGTAGGTTTTTTATATTTTACTATTTTTTGCTAAATTAAAAGACTTTTTATTTTTTAACACCTTTGCACTGAGCAGTGGTGAGTATAGAGATTTAAAAAAAAAAAAAAATAATGTGAATTTAGAACTGTGAGAGTGATGATTGGGATCTAAACATCAAAACCTCAACTGAAAATCTCGTTTTCCTCTCTTTCAGGCGATCTGAAGCATCTTTTGCTATGGTAAATAACTACTGTGAACGACTGCATGTTTTATCTCACCTTATCGAGGCTTTCCATGATTTAACATCTTATTACTTTAATCATTCATTCATTTTTCCTTTAAAAACTTTATCCACTCATCTATGTTTATTGCAATTAACATTTTCTGTGTTTTGTTATAGGGGCCTGTCTCAGAACCTGAGCTGGGGTTTTCTTAATTTATCTCTGGTCGTACCACCTTCTCTTCAATCGCATTTTCTTGGCGTGTCCATGAAATCCGACCTCCCAAGATTCTTGCAAATCTGTTCTGATCACTTGTTCCCTGCATTAAAGAATGTATGCAACTCCATGTACCCTTCCATTAGCGAGAGCCTGCAATCACTGTGTTGGGTGCTCTCAATTTCACCTCAGTCTTCGCAAGTGGACACTCAATTCTGTACAATGTTCTTCTTATCACTGTCGGATCTTCTTAGTGACCAATGCAAAACCAAAACAGTTAGAACTGTGAGATCTATCAATTGTGATTATTCAACATGGTATAATTCAAGCACGGTGTCCTCTTCCGATGTGTCTACGTGTAGTGAAAGTGACCGAGAACAGTTCATTCGCTCAGTCTGCGGAGATAGGAGGCTTCTAAATCAGCTTGCCAACCAGTTAGATAATGAATGGTTACTCAACTATTGTGCTTTCAGTCTAGAAACAATGTGTCACTATGTTTCTTGGGAAGGAAGTGTTGTCTCTTCTATTTCAGTTGAATATTGTTGGCTATATGATCAAGATCAGTTTATATCATTTCTCTGTGCAAATCCAAATTTATTGGATCAATTAAAAGAAAATGAGAGTAATCAATGGCTGACCCAATGTGTGCAACTGTACCACCAACGAGTATAGCCACTACTAATCTTGTTCAAGAGCTTTGTAACTATGAGCAATGGTATCTACAAACAGTAAACCCATCTACTGTGGCTTACTGTGCAGAAAGAGATGGAGATGGTTTTGCTCAGTACGTCTGTACATCTCTTGATGTTCTCAAGAAACTTCTCATCAATGAATCCAATTTGTGGGTTGCTGTTCTGTGTCAAAGTGTTGTGCCAGTTCCTTCAGTGTGTAAATATACGATGTGGCACAATTTTGACAATGGGACCCAATTAGAAATATTTGTGGATCCAACTATAATTGCTTATTGTGGCCAAGTGGAGGAAAACCAATTTGTATTAAATGTGTGTAACAATCCTAGTTTGTTGTTTGTGCTGTCCAAAGACACCAACATTAGTTGGGTTCTGCAGTTTTGTGTTGTTCGTGTATGTAATTACACAACATGGTACTCTAATAGTCCGAATACTTCAACTGTGGACTTATGCAGGCTGATTGACCAACAGCAACTAAATTCGTACCTTTGCAGCCAGATAAATGTTCTCCAGAACATCGAAAACAATACAATATCAAATATCTACTGTCCTGGGAACAGCACAAACAAAACAGTCTGTAGTTACATCCAATGGGATCTGACTGACCTGAAGCCATCAACCGTGGGTTACTGTGCAGTACAAGATGGGCCCTACTTTCAGAATTACATCTGCGGAATTCCCTTTCTTGTTACATCACTTAAAAATAACTCAGAAACAAGTTGGATATCAATATTTTGCAATTCACAGATGAAAGGTAACATCTCCAACTGCACAGATTCTCTTCTAAACTTCCATCTACAATCCTGTCCAAACTGCAACAGAACTGAACTAGAAAAAATATTGCTTTTAGTTTGCAATAACCAGAATCTCATTCAAGTTCTGTCTCTTTTCTGGAATTCATCCGATCTGATAATCAAATTTATTGTGTGGAATCTGTGTGATTATTCTTCCTGGGAGATGGTGACTCCTCCACCATTTTTACTGTCGTATTGTTGGACATTTGACAATATAACTTTCTTAGATTTTTTATGCAATAACTTTCAAGGGTATGATGAATTGTTACAAGAAACTGATATTAAAGAAACGCCAATCTGTGCCCCAAATATAACATGTCAGTATTCAACATGGGGTGTAACAACCCTACAGCCTTCCTTGGTAAAGTATTGTGCACACTGGGATGCTCAGACCTTCAAGCAGTATATCTGTCGGAATAGCACCCTCATGACATTCTTAAATAAAAACATAAACCTGACCTGGGTTAAATTATTCTGTTCCATCTCTCCAAATAATACATCAAATATCTGCAATTATGAGAAATGGCTCCCTGATACAAAAGAAGGGATGGGGCCAGTGAACTTCTCTACTGTACATTTATGCAGCAATAATGATACTCTGCAATTTATGCTGAACGTCTGCAATAATTCATGGAGGCTCGCTGCCATCAGAGAAGGTCCAGCCCTTACACGGACACTAAATTTATGTTACAATATATCAGCTCCTAATGTGTTAACACAAATGCTGGTATTGGATGTATGTGACTATTCACAAACCATGGCCTTTACTCCGTTAATGGTGGAATTCTGCTGGTTGTACGATCAAGAAAACTTCTTGAGTAACCTTTGTTCTAATTCAACTTTTTATGCCCTTATCAAAGCACAGCCAAAAAACTTTTGGTTGAAGCCTAATTGTACACCTTTAGTTCCTACATCAACAACTGGAAATCTAAATTATTCTCTCGTCCAATGTCACAACCAATATTCAAACTCGTCCAATCTTGACATTTCTCTGATAACATTTTGTGCTGAGTATGATCGAAATACATTTCTAAACACATTCTGCAATGTACCAACTTTTCTACAGAAAAATACAAGCGTTCATGGGGTAATGAATTATGTTCATATCACAACTGGTATGGTGTCTATGTTCATCCAGTTGTAGTGAAAGCTTGTTGGGCAACAGATCAATTGAAGTTTAACATAGCCGTGTGCTCAGATCCATCCCTTCTTGCTCAGTTGTTGCCATACTCTGCAAACTCATGGCTCAACCCTGTATGTGGAGCCCAAAGTGAAAACCAGATTGAAAGTTTAGTGAAAATTGTGTGTAGGTACAAGGAGTGGGGGAACTTATCCTGTGTTCCTGGCTCAATAGTATCATTCTGCAACACGTACAATCATGAGGTATACATCCACAACATCTGTGACAGCCAACAGGAGGCCATTTGCAACAATACCAATGAACAGTGGTGGGATCAAGTCTATGAATGTAACTATGCCAAATGGGAAATTGGACCCATTGATCTTGATGAGACTCTAATGTGTTGGTTACTCCAAAAAGAAAACTTCACTGCTCAAGTGTGTATACGGTCAGTATTACTCTCAAAGTTTTCCAATGATTCAAGGATGTCATGGGTAGCCAAAGTATGTTCTAACACCAGTGCATTGAATGAGACAGATGTCTGTCTCTCTGACAATTATAAAAAACAGCTACATTGGAACTGCAGTGTTGACCTCAGTGTTGTGTGTCCAGGAATAGATCTCAAAGTGGTCAGTTTCCTCCCCATCAGTATCTGCTACTTACAGAATGCGGGTGTCAATGTGTCTACAACCAGTATCACCACACTGTACTCCCAAGCTGTGGACACCACCATAATCCTCCTTTTTCTTCTAGAGGATCTGCAAATCCTTTCTTTGTCAAACACTTCTGGAATACGACCTATGGTTCTCCATACTATATTCAATGCAATCTCCCAAGAAACATTGCAAGAGAACCAGAAGAGAGAACTTCTACAGAAATTTGGGGTTAGTTCACTTGTTTAACATACTAGCATTCCATATATTTTTGGAGTATTCCTTTTAGAAATTTGTGGGATATGGTAATAAGAAAAAATAAAATCAAAAGGCTCACCTACTATCGGGTAATCCTTGGGTTTATGCTGTGCTTGTGGGGCCCCGCTGTTTTTCCTGTAGATCCGAGCCCCGGGCCAAGCGGTTACCACGCCAAATTTCCACCAGGGTTTCCCGGGGCTTACCAGAAAGGCTTGACAGCAAACAACTCCAGCTCCGACGTAGGAAACAAACACTTATGTCAATTAAATGACACAAGCACAACAAGCACGCATACGGAAGCAGCTAATGTCGTTCGGTTTAAACACTCTTGCTCACTTTTGCCATTAAACTTTGTTTACTATCAGAGCTATTATTGCTGCAAGTCTTTTAGTAACATGTGTGGATTGGTAATAAGAAAAATAGGTGAAATTTAAAAATGTTAGTAGAAGAAAGGGTATGTTCACACGGTTTATTTTGGGGCGTATTTCACCACGTATTTCGTGGTGTACTGCGCTTAATACGCGGGGAAATGCGCTCCATAATTACGGTAATCCATAGTTCTCATAGAGAACTATGGATTACGCCTCCTCTCCCCGCTCGTACAATACGATCATATTGTACGCGCAGGGAGATAAGCGACATGTCAATTATTTGCGTCGAATACGCGCCGCGAGTAATGAATGTCAATGGGGCCTGCGGGCTGCAGCCCCCCGCGCCGCGGGAGTATGCCTGTGTTAGCGCGAGCTTCCGAAACACACGATGTACTGCGGCGCGGTACATTGTGAGAACATACCCAAAGGCCATGTTCACATGGCTTAATTGCGGGACGTATTTCACCCCGCAATTACTCCGTGTGTACAGGAGCGTGCTTGGGAGGCTACCAGCTCGCTGGCCCCATAGACATGCATTATCCACGGCGCGGATACGCCGTGAATAAGTAGCATGTCACTTCTCTCCCCGCTCGCCGTCTTGTGCGAGCGGGGAGAGGAGCCATAATCCATAGTTCTCTTTGTGAACTGTGGATTACCGTAATGAATGGGATGGATTTCAGCTGTAATTCGCTGATGGCGTGAATTACGGACTGAAATCCGTCCCAAAATAAGCCATGTGAACATGGCCAAAGGATCAAGCAGCTGGAATTTTGTTGGTACAAATACAAACTGACAGCCTAACCACAAGTCACCCTTACTATATGCCTAAGGCCCTCTGTACAGATTTTATTTGCAATATCACATTTATTTGGATGAATTATAATTATCATTATATTGCTTATATGTAACAGGATTATTACCAAATATTGGAACCAATGAGTCTTTTCCGAGTTCTAAATAAAATCTAGAAATAGATTCTGTGTACAGACAATGTAAGAATAATACCATAAGCTTGACATCTTGAATGAGCTGTATACAATTGGGAAATTTGTTTAGAGCACATTATTGTAGCCTGCAAGCAAGCTTTGGTTTCCATCTGTCGTGGAGATGATGAATAATAGGATTTGTTCAAGAAGGTATATTCCTATCTGTATTCACAGCTTGTCATCTTCTCTTTATAGAATACACTGCTCCTCCTCGTAGAAAAAACAGTCCCAAATCTCTTTTCCGGGGACCACTTTGGACGTATGAAAAACGGGTTCGTCCCAAAAGACAAGTAAAAAAGGGAATAATAATTGCTTCTGAGTACTACAAAAAAATCATATTTTGTTTTCTATAAAACAGATGTTTTTCAATCTTACAGTATTTATCTAAATGTGTGAATTCCCCCTTCCAACCCCAAGTCTCCCAACTTTTTCCTCACATCCGGGGGGGGGGGGGGGGGGGGGGGGGGGGGGGGGGGGGGGGGGGGGGGGGGGGGGGGGGGGGGGGGGGGGGGGGGGGGTTACCCAATATCAGAGTCCTTAAGGTAAAAATCAGATAATTTACTATAGAGAAAAAAAGAAAAAAAAGGGGATTCAATATGCTGTTATCAGGGGCCCTCAAACTTTTTAAAGGGGGGCCGTTCACGGCCCTAACCCTTTGGGGGGGGCCCGGGAATATTTTTAAAAAAAAAAAAGGTTTTACTTTGGGGGTCGATACGATTACGGCGAACCCAAAAAATTTTTTTTAAAGTTGAAGTCCCTTTTTAAAAATAAAAAAATTTTTTTATTGTGAAAAAACAATATTTATGCATCGCTGTCTTCTGGGGCCTTAATTTTTATATTTTTTTTTTGTATACGGAGCTGTTTTAAGGATTTTTTTTTGCGGGATGAAACCAACGTTTTATTTGGGTGTCACTTGGCTTTTTATATGGTTTTTTGATCACTTTTTTTTCCTTTTTTACTTTCTGGGGGAAGAAAAAAATCCAATTCTGATTTTTTTTACGGCGTTCCCCGTCATTTTAAAAATAACAGGACAGATTTATGGGGAAATTTTTTACATACTGGCAATAAAAAATTGCTTCTTTTTTTTTTGGATCTTTGTTCGGGTGATGGGGTTTGTAAAGGAAAAAAAAGAGAAAGTGTAGTGTTTTTTTTTTGTGTTTCACTTTTTTTTTTTCACTTTTCCCCAAAAGGGGATTTGTATGGGAAAAATGCGGGCATTGTGGTCACTCACATAAAACCATTTGTAAAAATTCCCAATGTTGACGAAATTTGTTATAGACCAGCTCTCCCAGATGACAAGTGGGGTTACAATAATCAGGGAGGGGGCCGGGAAAAAGATCACCGCCAAACTAGAGAAACCTTGTCCCCGGGGAAAAATGTGGATCTATAACAAATGGCCCAAAATTTGGGGGGGTCTACAAAGGGTCTTCCCCCCAGTTTCCCCCAGGACCCTGAAAAGCTTAACATGCACGGGGACTGGGAAAGCACATTACAACCCCATAAAAAATTATAGGGCTTTAAAAAAAGGTTTTTGTCACCTCTGCCCGACAATTTGGTCCTGTCTAAAGGGTTTCCTGCCCTGACTGGGAGGTTGGGGGGAAGTGGGGGCTCCTCCCCGAGTCTGGGGGGGGAGGGGGCCCCCTGCCGAGCCCGGGAGGGGGAGGGGGGGCTCCTCCCCTTTATTTTGGGAGGGAGGGGGGGCTCCTGCCCGAGTCTGGAGGAGAGTGGGGGCTCCTGCCCTGAGTCTGGAGGAGGTGGGGGGCTCCTCCCCTAGTCGGGAAAGGAAAAGTGGGGGGCTCCTGCCCGGGGTCGGGAGGAGAGTGGGGGCCCTATTTCCCTTGGGGTCTGGGGGAGAGTGGGGGCTACTGCCCGGGGGTCTGAAGGGGAGTGGGGGCTCCTGCCCTGGGTCGGAGGAGAGGGGGGGGCTTCTCCCCGGGGTTCGGGGAGAGTGGGGGCTTCTGCCCGGGTTCGGAGGGGGGGGCCCTTCTGCCCGGGGCCTGGAGGGAGGGAGGGTCCTCCCCTTGAGTCTGGGGGAAAGGGGGGGGGATCCTAACCGGGGGGGGGGGGGGGGGTTGGAGGCTTCCCCCTGGCACTCCGGGGGCCCTCCTCCCCTGCCTCTCATGGCTTCTCCCCCTGTGGCGGGGAAAAGCTGGGGACTGACCTCACATCCTGCTCTGGAATCAGCCTAGGGGGCGCCGGGAAAAGTGCGGACTGGGGGGTGGGGCATATGGAGCTGATGGGGGGTGCCTGAGGGCGGGGCACTTGCAGTATATGGGAGGGGCTCTTGAGTTGGGGGGAGGGCGGCATCTGCAATGTTTACATTTCAGAGTGTCGCCCCCCCCACCATCACCACACCTCCCCAATACTGCAAGTTTTCCGCCCTCAGGAAAAACCCATCAGCTCCCTTTGTGTCCGCCCCCCCCGGAAACGGGCCCCGTTTTTGTGTGCCACGAGGCCTCCCTGTTACCCCGTCCAAAAACCCGCAGCACCTCCCATCGTATGGGAGGTGCCCCGGGGGGCGGGGGACGGGGGGCACCCGAACAGCCGGGAACGGCACGGGCCAGCTTTTAAAACGAAAGCCACCAGTGAAAAGGGGGAACTGCGGGTCCGCCGTGCCCCCCGGGCCCGGGGCCTTTCTACATGTTTAAGATCGGAAAAGGGGGGGGATTGGGAAACGGGGGGCCCCGGGTAAAAATCCCCCGGCGGGGGCCCCTGGGCCCCGCGGCCGTAGTTTTTAGGACCCTGCTTTTAAACTGTAGTTTTTCAATAAGGAATGGTGGATACAAGTTGTACTCCCTTCTAAAATTGTTGCAGTATGAGGCACAAATTCTTGTCTTAAAAAAATAAACAGTTTTAGTACATTAGTATGGGCCAAACCCGCGGATATCCAGAGGGAATCACTGTGTGCAACAAAGGGCTCAGCTAACAGGGTGGGAGTCACTCTATAAGGGTTCTGGTAGGGGTCACAGGTTTTTTTTGGAGCCATGCTGATTCATCCCCCACCCTTTCTGAGGTGTGCATTTGGGGGATCCACAGAGCAAAAAAAATAAACGAAGGTGGTCCCATTTGTGCTCAAATTTGGGGCCCAAATGAGGAGAATGAGGGGGCAAAGGTATTATTCGGGGAAATCTTGGTCAAGCCTTTTAACCCAAAGGCGGACAAATTTTTTTTGCTGTGTGACAAGTTGCCTTGTCTGTTGGAAAAAACCCTTCCCCCCTAGGGGAAGGCAAAACAGCATTTTATGGGGGTACGTGCATGCAAGGAGGGTTATTCATACCCAAAATTTGGGTTAAAAAGTGCTATCTACAGGGATCAGTGATTCAGAGAACGTCACAAAAACATTCCCCCACTAGCTTGCAAAAATGTTTTTTCCGGGGTGTTCTTTCCTGAAACACCAAAATTTCCCTCCCAAACAGAAAATGTTACTCATCTTAGAAAACAACCCTTTGCCAAAACAGGGGACGACCCAATTTTGATTTCTGCCGTAAAAATAAAATCCATTTCTGTCCCAAAGCCAAATTGAGGTGCATGACCCTTTATCTTTTTTGGGCCCCTATTCAGAACTGTTGTTTAGACCTCTGGGACCATTTCGGGTAAATTTTGGTGGGAGTGCTTCTCTGATCTGTCCTTTTCACCTTTGCCAAACACCTCTAATCAGTGGTTGTGGTCTTTTTCCCCCTTTTTTTAAAATTTTTTTGTTTTTTAAAAAAATTTTTTTTGGTGAACAGGGGGGGGGGGGGGGGGGGGGAAAAAAAATTTTATTAATTTTTGGGGGGGGGGGTTTAAAAAAAAATTTAAAAGGTAAATTTTTTTGAAATGGTTTGGGTTTAAAAGGGGTTTTTTTGGGGGGGGTTGTTTTTTTGAAAAAGTAGGGGGTTTAGTTTGAATGTTTTTTTGGGTTGTTTGTTTTTTAATTTTTTGGTGAAAAAAAAGTTAAAAAATTTAAAGTTTGAAGTTTTTGGAAAAAAAAAGAAGGTAGTGTTTTTTGGAAAAATTTTTTATGTAAATAAAAATTTTTTTTTAAATTTTGTTTTATATTTTAAAAAATTACTTTTTTAAACCCCTTTAAATTTACACCAACACTTTCAAAATGCATTTTTCCCCCCCCGGGGGCAGGACCGGGGCGTCCCCCCGGCGGCCCTCCCCTCTCCCTGGCTTTTCCCCCTCCAAATGGCTGGCCGGCCGGGGTTTGGCCTTTTTAAGAACCAACATCTTCACACCCTTTTTAAATTTCCCCCCCATTGCCCCCCGTGCCATTTGGTTTTTTTTTTTTTTCTGCTTTGGGGTATTCTCTTGTGTTCCCGGTTCTGACCCCCAAATACGTTTTAGATTATTTTCGCCTGCCGCGCCCTGACCTATCTCCCGTTACCGCTTACGTCTCTTTCTCTGCCTGCCTGAATATTGCCGTACCTGACACATTTGCCCACTCCTTGTTACTTTTTTGGACATTTTCCTTTAAAATCTGCCCTTGGCGTGGTTTTTAGCCCTCTCTTGCAGCGACCCCGCGATCCACTCTGGATCGTTAAATGGCCCCTTTGTCAAAATTAAAACCCGCAATACATTGGTTGTTTTAAAGAGAAAATAGGGGAATATCTAAGTCATCTGTGCACTTTTTGATTTTTTTTTCCGCAAAACAGGGCAATGAAAACAGGTGAAATTTAAACAAAAATATCCCCATGAGTGGCGGCCAATGGTGGATATTTATGTAAATGTGGAAGTTGTGTTTTTTTTCAGGCCACCTTTTTTGGGTTTTTCAAGGAGGAGAGGGTTTGGCCTTCCCCCTGTTTTACACCTGCCTTTTGTTCCTTTTTCCTCCTCCCCCCCCCCTTTAATACCCTCCCTCCTTTGAGGTGTACTCTGTCCGAAACTATTTTCCCCCCAAACCAAATCCCCAAGTGGCTGGGGTTCTACCCCCCCCCCCGGGCCCTGCCACTGCCTCCCTCAAACCCACTTCTTTTCCCCTGCTTCCCCACTTTCTTCCACTCCCAATCCCCCTATTGTCATGGGATTTTTAACACCCAAATTTGATGCACACCCCCCTGCGGGCCAAAGAAACCACCCCTCTCACTTTTTGCTCTTCCTTTGGCCTTTTCCAAGGGGAAACCTCTGGATCCCCCCACAGAGATGGACACACACTGGACCGTCATCCCCAACCCGCCTCTGCCCCCTATTTTACATCTCAAACCCCCCCCCACCCCAAATATCTAAAACCACAAACCTGATTACCTTCCCCAAACCACCCTCCACTCCACCTGTTTCCTCCTTCTCACATCTATGTCACCCCCGCGGGAAAACTTACAAAACCTCAACCCCGAACCCCTCTCTGACTCCCTTCCCACCCTTTCTACCATATCCTCACTTGAAAACCCCAAAGACCACCCCGCTGCTTTCTACAACAACAAACAATCACCCCCCACCCTTTACCGGGCCCTTTCCTCCCACAAAACCAACAAACCCCCCGCCCAAAAATCAACAGAAAAACCCTGGCACACAGCCTCCACCAAACAACGAGGCGAGCTTCCAGAATTGCTGAACTTTCCCTGGAAGAAAACCCCGCCCCAAACCGCGACTTCACCTTTTTACAAACAATCGCTAACAAACCAACGCATTTAAGTCTGCTTTTCCCCTACCGGAAAACAGGATTACTTCACCACTCCCATAGCCTCCTTGTCTCAAAAACCCCGAAAATTTATTCAACACTTAAAACTCTCCCCTTTTCGCCCCCCCTGCACGTCCTCCCCACTCCCCCTATCAGGGGCCCGACTTTCCCAAACCCCTTTCTTACATAAAAATAAACCCTCCCCTCAGAGAAAGTTTTCACCCCCCTCAGCCCCCCAAAAAAACCCACCTCTAAACCCAACCATGGGCCATCACCCCCCCCCCTAACCCTTTTGACACCGTCCCCATGAACCCCTTCCATAAACCTGTTTTCCCCAAACTGTTAGGTCATGATAACCCTCCCCTCTAGTGTCCAAATCCAACCTCACTACCTGTAACCTTGCCCCACTGCCCCCTCCTACCTCATCCCAGACCTCAGCACTGTTTTTTTCCACCCCCACCCATCTTTTCAATCTATCATTAACCCCCTGGCATCTTCCCCTTCCCCCTCTTAAACACGCCTACCATCACACATAACCTTAAGAAAAACCCTCTCTCGAAACCCCCCCTCACTGTCCAACTTTTCGCCCCATCCCCACGGCCCCCCTTTTGCATCCAAAAACCCCCGAGCACACGTCCCATCTTCAGGCGTCCTCCCACCTCCCCCCAACTCTCCCTTTAAAACCCCCTCCAATCAGGCTTTTCCCACCCAACCAAAATTTTCCCCCGAAACGCCCTAAACCAAAAAGGGCACCAATGACCAAATAACTGCTAAACCCACGTCCCCAAATCTGCCCCTTTTCCTCCTAGACCTGCCTCGGGGCCCTTTTACACGTCGACCACTCCATCCTGCTTAAAAAAATCCTCTCCTCCCTTTGGGATCCCCGGACCTTGGGCCCTTCCCCTTTTTCCTTCAAAACCCCCTCGAAAGGACATTCGTTCTCTCACTCCCGCACCACCTCCTCCTCCCACCCCTCTCTGTTGGGGTCCCTCAGGGTCTGTTTCCCCGGGCCCACTCCTCTTTTCTATCTACACTCTTGGGCTGGGTTTAGCCATAGCCTCGCATGGCTTTAACTTTCCCCTGTACCGGACGACACCCAGCTTTTTTATCTCCGTCCCGAAAATTTAAAGCTTTTTTCTCCCCCGAACCCCAAAAAAGCCTATGCATTCCCTCCCCCCCTCCTTTTTTTTTCTCCTCCCTCCCTTAAAACAAAAAGTAATTTAAAAAAAATTCTCTCTTTCCACCCTCCCCCTTTCCCCCTATCTCTCTATCACTGTTAATGGCCACCAAACCCCCCCCACCATCTCCACAAGTCCGCTGCCCTTTGGGGTAAAAACCCTTTTACTCCCCCTTTAACCTTCAAACCACACATCCAAGCCCCCACCCCCTGCCTGCCCCGCCTCCACCCGAAAAATATTTCACGCATCCCCCCCATCTTTCCCCAAATCTGACACTACTAAAAAAAGCTAGTCCATGCCCCCCGTCAAACTCCCGCCTTGACTACTGCAACATCCCTTTTCTGTGGCCTCCCAGGGTTTGCACCCTCGCTCCCCCACCAAACCATCCTCAACTCTTTCTGCCCTTTTGATTCCCCCCTCTCTCCCCTACTCCTCTGCCTCTCCCCCTTTCCAATCCCCTTCACCTGGCTTCCCCCTTGCCCAACGAATTCAGTTTAATTACTAACCCTGACCTACAAGGGTCCTCCATAACCTCTTTCCCCCCCATACATTTACGCCCCCCAAATTTTCCCGATCCCCCCCTCACGCAATCCCCCACTCCTCACAGGACCTTCTCCCCCTGCTCCCCTCTCATCAGCTCCTCACCCAAACCCCTCCCCAAAACTTCTCCCGTGCTTCACCCCACACTCTGGAACTCATTAACCCCCAAAAAATTTAGACCCCCCCAAAATTTCCCCCAACCCGTTTTTAAAAGCAACCTGAAACCCATCTCTTCAAGGGTAGCCTACAACCCACATTAACCCCACCACCCGTAAAACCGGGCCCGGAAACATGTCTGCCCCACACCTTCTGCTCCCCCTTCTTTTTTTTTTAGATTGTAAACCCTCGCGGGGAGGGCCTCTTTCCTCTCTGTTTTAGTTAGTGCAAATTTTTTTCCCCCATTGTATTTTTTTCAAAATTTTTTAAAGTATGTAATTCCCCTTAAATGTACAGCCCCCCTTGGGAAACAAAGGCGCCTAAAAAAATAAAAATAATAAATGATAAAAAATAAATTTTTTGGCTTTAGCAAACTTCGCAACCCAAACCTATTTTTTTTCAGAACTGACCCCGAAATGACTACAAAAATTTTCAGGGGTAATGCAAAATTGGGGTTTTTAAAAGGGGGGGGAAATGAAATTTTTTACTGAAAAGGGGGCAGAACAAATGCTTTTTAAAATTTTAAAAATTTATATTATATAACTTAAGGGGGGAAAAACCCACAAGAAGATGTATTACAAGACCCCTTACTGTAACTCAGGGAGATTGATGATTTGAGGACCAAAAAAGTCTTTAGACCTTGACAGTTTCCTACAGTGGCCTTGGGTTTCCCTTTTTTTAACAGAGTCCTTTTTTAGAGACCTTCTGATTCAAGATCTCTCGGGGTTCTTGTTGCAATGGAAAACAAGAAATTTTAATAGACTGAACAGTTTAATCCCCCATATACATACAGCAGATGTCATTTTTTCAATTTGGAGGAAGTAGAATTGCTGTCGGGTTCTTTTGGATCCCCCCGAGCTTCACGCAACATTACTGCCTTGTGTTTAGAGCCGTACAATAAAGCACTCAGGTTTTGGGGCCTGAAAATTTTTAGGAAAAACTCAGGATAGAAAATCAAATTTACTAAAAAATGGTTTTTCAGCTTTTACATTTGTAGGCCCCCTTTATTTATGCCTATCTGCACAGCAATATCTTTCATCCAATTTTTCTCAGATGTTTCTATTATCCAGCATCTGAGCCTACTGTAAAGAGTCAGAAAAAACCCAAAGATCTTTAGGTATTTTCATTCTACCTTCATCCAAATGTTTACAGGATATATTGTAAAATATTCTTTTTGGTTTCAGGTTTCAGATGTCTACTTTTCTATGAGTGTGTCCATGCTGCTCTCGGTGCTAGTGCGCTCAGAACCTCTTCTTTTCTGTGATGTGATCCCCTTCTTACACTACCTGGAACCTGATGAGCTTATACGGCTTCTCCCTCCACTACAAAACAGCAAAATAGTGTAAGTTTATCTATACTAAACCTAGGAACGCTAATATATCCACTTTCCCACCAAATCACACTAGTCATCATCATTACATACACACAGCTTATCGTTTAAGGCTCTCATTACAGGCATAGATGATGAACAGTCCTGAAAGGCCCTGCATTTCGTAGCATGAAGGACCCCATTTTAAAGCTACAAAGACTGCTGTTTCAATAACGGATAAAATAAGGAGGTTAAAAATACAAAAATTGATGAGTTGAATGAGTTCACATGAAAAGAACTTGAATAAATGATACGTTTAAGGCTATGTTCACAAGGCTTATTTTGGGACGTATTTCAGTCATTACGGTAATCCACAATTCTCATAGAGAACTATGGATTCCGTCTCCTCTCCCCGCTCGCGAAATACGGCGAGTGGGGAGAAAGTGACATGTTACTTATCACGGCGGTATACGCGCCATGGATAATGAATGTCTATGGGGCCGATGGGCTGCTGGCCCCCCTGCCTCCGCTGCCGAGCACACGGCGTAATTGCGGGCGAAATCCGTCCCGCAATTACGCCGTGAATAAGCCGTGTGAACATAGCCTAACAGTTATGCTTCAATCCCAAAGAAGCCTGTGCCAGTGAATTGCCCGTTTTTACGGCCATTCATGAATAGTGAGCTCAGTGGTGTCCTTGTAAGATACCAGGTGCTGGTGTAAGTACACTGGCAGCACCTCCAATTAATACCTCCATTACTACTGTGCTTACATAACGGCCCAACCTGACAAAGTGATCACATTTCAGTTTGGGTAGAAATACATAGTGCAGTTGTGGCATAGTTGCAGCATGGCCATGATGAAGCCAAGAACTGCATACAGCATGCTGCACCCCTGATTTTAATCTGCTTAATAAGTAGCCACAAAAGTTTTCAGATCTTTTAAAACTATTAATGCCTTAAGAATCTTATCACTTTCTAATATTATTATTATTTATTTTAATGCACCTTTAGTTCCAGGGCACTATACATTCAAGGGAGTTACATACATAACACTGGTCCAAACAAAGTACAATGACTAACAACGGAAACAAAGGAGCCTGCCCCCAAAGACTTACAATCTACAAGGGAGGAGGAAAGAGACAGAAGTTGAGGGGCAGAAATGTTTGGGGGGGTGTAGTGGCAGCAGGGTTATTGTAGCTTATAGGATATCCTGAAAGATTGGTTTTCAGGTTGATTTTGAAGCTAGTAAATGTGGCAGAGAAGCTGAGGTGTTGGGGCAGTGAGTCTAGAGTGTGGGGGAAGCACAAGAGAAATCTTGGAGACGGTTGTGTGAGGAGCTGAAAAGAGGTGAGCAGAGAAGAAGGTCCTGTGAGGAGCGGAGATTGCGTGAGGGGAGATATCTGGAGATTAAGGCAGAGATGTATGGAGGGGAGAGGTTATGGAGAGCCTTGTAAGTCATGGTTAGTAACTTGAACTGGATTCGTTAGGCAATGGGAAGCCAGTGAAGAGATTGGAAAAGGTGAGAGAGAGAGGAGGAGCGAGGAGAGAGGTGGATAAGACGGGCAGCAGAGTTGAGGATGGATTTTAGGGGAACAAGAGTGCTAGACGGGAGGCTGCAGAGAAGGAAGTTGCAGTAGTCTAGGCGGGAGATGATGAGGGCATGAACTAGCATTTTTGTTGCATTAAAGTTAAGGACTGAGCAGATACTGGCTACAAAGTATTGCCAGTTTTTAACTGCAAATCTGTGTCGCTATTTATCAATCAAATTAAAAACCCGGGTGCAGCATGATATATGCAGTTCTTGGCCATATCATGGTCATGCTGCAAGAAAACTAGAATTGCTTTTAAATTTATACAATACAAACCTTTAACAGTTGTAAAATAGGTGATCTTACTCCCTGTACAGGCTGAAGATCCTAGGTCGCTATGCTGGATCTCTATCTAATGACCAAAGGGCTGCACTGGGATTCTGGCTTCGCAGATCAACCCTGGTTAAGAATTTAACCAAAATGGATGATGTTTTCATACAGCGAGTAGGAAATATTTTACCTCTATTCTCATTGGATGTGTTTCTTCAGCTCAGTGCACAGCAGGTAAGAAGCAGAGACTAGTGAGGAAGTTAACAATGGCAAAAGTGACCATTAAGGCTATGTTCACACGGCTTAAAATGGAACGTATTTCAGTCGGTAATTACGCGCCAGAGTGCGCAAATTACGGCTGGAATCCGTGCCACTCATTACGGTAATCCACAGTTCTCATAGAGAACTATGGATTACGTCTCCTCTCCCTGCTCGGAGAATCCGCGGCGTGGGGAGATAAGTGACATGTGAATTACCAGCGGCGTATACGCACCGCTGGTAATGAAAGTCTATGGACCGCGGCGAGGTGCAGGCCCCGCGCTACTGCCCCCCCCTCCCGCCCCGCCCCCACCCACATGGTTATGCGGGGCTATTGCCCGCAAATAGCCGGTGAACCCAGCCTAACTGTAAGGAGGATTGGCTCATTTGACTGACATTTAGAAGCTGAGACAGCATTATTCTAGCTCACTGTCATGTTATTTTGAAAAGTTGTAAATCTACTCCATCGTCTCAAAAAGTCATCAAACTCTATTAGTTTTTTGCTCATAAGTTAGATCCATGAGTTCCACTTGGGGCAATGCAAGGATAAAGCTAGGCTTTCCTTAAAGGGGTTGTCTCATTGATTCCTCTTACCTCAGTCCTGTTTTCTTTCTTTTTCAAATGTAGCTTTATTAATAAGTATGAAATTAACAACATTACAAAGGCAAACACAGGCAAGTGTTCATACAGCTTCTGACATAGATGACATATATGAAAACATAAGCACAAGGTCACTATCCGGTAGCCGAAACTAACAGAGTCACTACTAATATAAGGATTATTAACTTGACCAAACACTATATATAGGTTTTATCACTCTAATATTAGCACTTTGCAATGATGATAATGATGATAAGCAGTAGAGTACACAACTCAGAAATACAAAACACTAATAAAAGGAACAATTAAATTCCAAAACAAAAAGTTGGAACAATCACTGATGATCTTTCGGACTCGACCCGGGCAGACCCCACACAAAACGCGCCCCTATCGGGAGAAGCTGGTAATAACGGCGACGCCTAGATCCCATGAATAAGGCCCCCAGTTATCAAGAGACTCAACCACAGCTACGAAACTCTGGCGAAGAGGTGAACATTATCCATTCCCTCCATATCTTGTTATACAGATCCAATGATTGGGTTTGATCTGCTCGGATCTCCTCCATCCTTTGTAAGTAAAAGATCTCTTTAAACCACTCCACTATGTTAGGCGGCTGAGTAGATCTCCATTTCCTTAGAATAAGGGCCTTCAGTCCTGTTTTCTCGGTTTCATTTTGAATTCAGGGGTGTGTTTACTGGCTTCCCCTAGGCTGCAGTAGAAGCCAGGTCTGTAGCTATAGCAACTAGTGCTGGCAGCCGATCAGGGTAGATCAAACAGGTCTGTAGCTATAGCGACCTGAGGAGCTGATACAGCCCATACAAGAGGGGATATCTCAGAATAGGTAGGACTCTGTTAATGGACATATATTGCAAAGTGACTGTTTTTTCAAGATCTTTAACATAAAAAGCAATCCTTGTAGTGAGACAACCCCTTTAAAAGCTTCAGTTTATTGCCCCTCACCAACACAAAGTAGGCCCCTGTTCACACTGGTGATAAAGTATGGAAAGCATACGGATTCCGCATTCATGTCCTTGTGCTTTCGGCACCAAAATACGCATGAAATCCATGTAGAAAGCATATGGAAACTGCATTGGCAAAATGATTCGTATTCGGCCCAATGAATGAGTTTACTCATCTTACTAATATGGACTGAAATCTAACAGACAAAGGTAAAGTCTTTGTGACAGATTTCTGCTATAAATACACAGAGGATTTTCTGATACAGAAAAATCCTTCCTATACTGCTAACTTCCTTTATTGCAAATCCTTGCTGGCCAATATGAACATATCAATTAATAGTGCAGTCATTATTCTGCCCCACTGTAGCATTGCTGCTGGTAGGTAGTATCCCTGTCCTCTCCCACCATTCATAATAAGTCTTCTGCCAAAATATGACATATCCCTTTATTACAAAGATTTTATTGTAACCTCTTGCTTTTGGTGGTAATAACGACCCTAAAATATTCATTGATAAATTATTGAGTTTAAAAAAAAAAAGTGAGTTCAGAAAACTGCTCCTTTTGGGAAAAGTCCAACCTAAAGGAATTTTTTTCCATAAATTTCAGAGTAAATGAACAATAAGAAACCAAATAAAATGTGTTTTGGTGTGACCTCCCTTTGCCTTAAAAAAAACAACATCTTCAGATACATTTTGTACACAGTTTTAATCAGCAGGAAGGTTTTGTTCCGAAATATCGGAGAAAGAAACCAAGATTTTTTGGATGGAGGCTTCTTCTTTTTTTAAATGTAATCTCAGATAGATGATGAGTTTCACCGGGGCTCGTTGGCCATTTCACTTTAAAAATTTCCCCAAAGGGTTTTCCCAAAAATATTGATTTTCTTAGATTCCCCTTCTGTTCATTCATTTTCCTTTTTGTTAATTGAAAAAATAAATTTTTAAATACTACTGTTTTGAAAGCTTTTTTACTTCGGAGCTTTGTTCCACCCCGCCTAAAATATTGCATACAAATTATGTATATTTTTTTTAAATGGCAATTGGTCCTTCTCTCATTTTTTATTTTGGGGTTAGATGGCTCGGGGCAATCCAACCTTCGTCCAATCGGAGGGTTTGATCAAAAAAGGACTTTAGCGTTTTATTTTTCATACAGATGACTTGAAAACACACAGGGGGTTTAATTTATCTTCAGTCATTTAGGACAACATTGGGTCATTCAGAGATCCTGACGAATTTTGGAGTGAGTTTTCCGCACTGAAAGTAAAAGGGGGCGAATAATACGGCACGCCCCACATTTTTTTTTTTAAAAGTTCCCCAAAAATTTTGTTCCACTTCACAAAAGTGTCTCATTGTTGATTCTTCGCAAAAAAATTAAAATTTTTTAACTTTATTTTGAGCCCGAAAGGTGGCAAAAGGGTTTAAAAGTTCAAATGGGCGAATACTTTTTTAAGGGACTGTATAATATCCAAAGATTAATTATGATTCCATTCAGCACTACAATGTGGCCCTGACATGTTTCAGACTATCTAACTCTTGGGCTTGCTGCATCAGCTCCCTCTTTTAAACCATGCGGGTACCCAATTGCTATTTTCCTCCACCCCCCGAAGTTGCGCGGGATTGACGCCTAGTGAGGTAACATGTTAGTGTAGGGACTACCTGCCTGGGACCCCCTTTTGACTTTTTGGGAGGTGAGTTTAAACAATCTTTGATCAAATTTTAAAAACTAAGAATCATCTGCTCTGTGATAGTTCGGGGTTCTTTTTAAAGGCGCAGAGGCATCATGAAGACCAAGGAACACACCAGGGGGTCCTTTGATATGTTGTGGAGAAGTTTAAAGCCGGATTTGGAAACAAAAGATTCCCAAATGTAAAGCATCCAAGGAGCACTGTGAAAAGGAATAATTTGACAGGGAAAGGGGAGGATCAGATACTGCAAATTTCCCCAAGACCCCCCCATCCCTAAAAACTTTCATCTCAAAAAAGGGGAGAAGACTGATCAAGATGCAGCCAAGAGGCCCATGACCTCTGGATGAACTGCAGAGATTACACTGAGGGGGGAGAGTTTTCCCACAGGACAACAATCAGCTACACTGCAAAAAATTGGCCTTTATGGAAAGTGGAAGAAAACCCATTCTCAAAGATATCCATAAAAGTCTTGTTTCAGTTTGCCACAAGCACCTGGGAACACAAACTGGGGAAGAAGGGGTTTGGGCCCAGATGAAACCAAAATCCAATTTTTTTGGCCAAAATTTAAAAAACGATATGTTTGGCGAAAGCAACACAGCTATCCCCGAAACAAACCATCCCCACGTCACACAGGTGGTGGCATCACTGGTTTGGGCTGTTTTCTTCAGCAGGGACAGGGAAGGGGGTTAAAATTATGGGAAGATGGAGGAGCCAAAAAAACAGGACCATTCTGAAGAAAAACCCGTGAGCTGCAAAAACCTGAGCTGGGTCGGGGATTTATCTGCCAACAAAACAATGATCCCAAACATAAAAAAATCTACAAAGGAAGGTTTTACAAATAAACCCATCCGGTGTTAAATGGCCCCAAATCACAGTCCAACCTGAATCCAATCGAAATCTGTGGAAGAGCTGAAAACTGTTTCACAAATGCTTCTCCAACCTCCCCCGAGCCCAGCGGTTTAAACGCTCTCCACCAACCTCACTGATCAGTGTTCACAAAAGCTTCCATCCAAACCCCATGACTCCGTGTTCACTAACGCTCTCCCTCCAACCTCACTGAGCTCCCGCTGTTTACAAACGTCTCCATCCAACCCCACTGAGCTCCCCTGTTCACAAAAAACCCTCCCTCCAACCCCTGAGCCCAGCTGTTTACAAACGCTCTCCATCCAACCTCCTGGCTCCAGCTGTTCAAAACGTCTCATCCCAACCTACTGAGTCCCGCTGTGCCCAAGGAAGAATGGGCAAGAATTTCAGTTTCGAGTGCAAAACTGTAGACACAATCCCAACGACTTTCAGCTGTAATCGCAGGAAAAAGTGGCGCTACAAAGTATTAAAACTTAAGGGTGCCGAATAATTTTTGCACGCCCCACTTTTCGTTTTTTTTTTTTTAACAAATTTTAAAATATCAAAAAATTTCTTTCCCCACTTCAAAATTGTGTCCCATTGTTGTTGATTCTTCAAAAAAATTGAAAATTTTATTCTTTATTTTAAAACCTAAATGTGGCAAAATTTTAAAAAGTTAAAGGGGCCGAATACTTTGCAAGGCATTTAAACCCAATAAAGAATGGATAATTTTAAATATGATTCCTGAATTGGAAGCTGGTTTACTCCTTGGGTGTTCTTCTATATGCAGTGAGTGGTCTCAACTGCGTTCCATGCCTCCTCCAGCTGGAATATATCAGGGACTGGGTGAGCTTATTGAAAAAGTTTGTTTGATTGGTATAGGCAGGGCCCTTACCAAACTATGTTCCACTTATAATTTAGTGTTTTCCTATGTTGTAGGAGGGCATTTGGGGCCCCTCAGACTCCAGGGCCCAGTCAGGGCCGTCTTAACAGCATTATGGGCCCCTGGGCAGAGCTGTTTTCGGGCCCCCAACCAATATTTTATCAATACTATCTAAAATATGACTGTTTCTGTTGCAATAGCAACCCTAGAGATATAGCGACAAAACAGAGCTTAGCTTTTAATTTTTTAGAGCATAAATAAAAAAGAAAGTGAGCTCTGATTGGTTTCTAAAAAAAACAAACTATTAGACCATTTTGAAAAAAAGGCCCCCTATGCTTAACCCCTAAAAACAATGACGCAGCTTTTTGAGGGCTTGCTTTATGCGGGAAATTGTATTTTTGGGGGGGGTATTTGAGTTTACATTTAAATACTGCATAGTTCTTTTAAAAAAAAAAAGTCAGCACAACAGAAAAAAAGTCTTTTCTGCATTTTTTTTTTAAAGATTTTTTTTTTTCCATTCACATTTTACACTAAATAAACCCCTTTCATTAATTTTTAAAAATTTTATGGGCATATGGATACAAAAATTTTTACTTTTTTATTAAATATGCACAATTTAAC